>JASTWL010000584.1:0-112483 GCA_035220575.1 Temnothorax rugatulus
AATCAAACATGCGAACGACTCAACGACGTGGTCGATCAACGTCTATACCAGCGAGGGACAGTCGAACATTCTGCCATTCGACTTACCGACCGCACAAGTGCTAAACACTTGAATCTGTTGTACGTGCAGGGACATGATCCACGGACAATGTTGACATTTTGCGTGGAATTAAACATCTATCTCGCCTCGTGAGCCCGCAAATTAATAAACATAGACACACAAAATACATTTGCGATCGGTAGTACCTATACATCTTTTAATAACATATTATATCATTTTAAATTAGTATATAAAAATATATATATAATAATTATTTTCTCCTTTGGTAGATGTCTTCACTACTTCAGTCGAGCGACAAGTTGCAGTCTCACACGGCAGACTGCCGAGAGGTAAACAACTGCGCTATCAGACTGCCGAGCGAGGACAACAAGTGGCTGAGCTTCAGAACCACAGCAGGAAAGAGCGACTTCCCTTCGTCGTGTACGCCGATCTGGAGTGCGTGCTGAAGAAGACACAACCGGAGACGGAACACGCGTCATACGCCTATCAACATCATCAAGTGTATAGTATAGGATACTACGTACAATGCTCACACGACGAAACGTTATCGGTGTATCGATTTCGTCGCGATAAAGACTGCGTCGCGTGGTTCACCGAGGAACCGTGGACTGGCGCATCGCGTAAGAACATCCTGACGAACAATGTTCGCATGGTAAATCTAACGCGAGACGAGTGGGCAACGTTTCACAGCGCGGCGAAATGTCATATTGCGAAAAACCGTTCGCGCCGGACGATAATCGCGTGCGCGATCATTGCCACCTTACCGGGCGTTACAGAGGTCCCGCACACTCGACGTGCATCTAAATTATAAGGATTCGCACAATATTCCCGTCATTTTTCACAACCTATCGGGCTATGACGCCCATTTCATTATCACAGAGATAGCTGCCGCGTTCGCGAAGGCGCGATCGATGTACTGCCGATAACAAAAGAAAAGTACATCTCATTCACCAAGCACGTAAAAGATACCGCGGAAAAAAAGATACGCGAAGCGATATAAAATTGAGATTTATCGACTCGTACAAATTTCTAAGTACCAGTCTCGCGAAATTGGCATCCTTCCTCGATAAGGATAAGTTAAAAATAATACGATCAAAAATTTCCGCGTTATCCGACGACGATTTCGAACTATTGACACGAAAGGGGTCTTTCCCTACGAATACGTGGACAGCGTCGAAAAGCTGGAGGATACGTGTTTACCCGCCGCGCGAGTCATTTTACAGTTCCTTGACCGGTGACACCGTATCCGAGAGCGATTACGAGCACGCCGCGAACGTATGGCAGCGATTCTCCGTTCGAATCCTGGGCGAATACAGCGATCTATACCTGAAAATCGACGTCTTGCTGTTGGCCGACGTGTTTGAAAATTTCCGTCGCGAGTTACGGACTTGATCCCGCGTACTATTACACCTTACCAGGCTTTACGTGGGACGCCATGTTGAAACATACGTGTGTCAATTTCGAACTGTTGACCGACATTGACATGGTTATGTTGTCGAACGTGGTATTCGCGGTGGCCTGAGCCAGTGTTCCGGCAGATACGCGCAAGCCAACAACAAATACATGCAATCGTACGATTCATCGAAACCGTCGTCGTACCTGATGTACTTTGATGTGAACAATCTGTACGGCTGGGCGATGTGTAAGCCATTGCCCTACGCGGATTTTCAATGGGTTGAAGACGTTTCGGAATTCGACTTCAACGCGATCGCTTTGGATTCGCCCACGGGTTATATTCTCGAGGTGGATCTAGAGTATCCGCGGGATAAACACGACGCGCACGCTGACCTACCGTTTTGCCCAATGCGCGATAAGCCGCCCGGCAAACGGCAGGACAAGCTTCTAGCCACGCTGCACGATAAGGAGCGTTACGTTATCCATTATCGCAATCTGCAGCAGTGCACGCGCCACGGTCTTCGCGTCAAAAAGATTCACCGCGTATTGCAATTCGCTCAATCTCCATGGCTCCGCGCTTACATCGAGCTAAATACAGGATTCAGAACACGCGCTAACAACGATTTCGAGAAAAATTTATACAAATTGATGAACAACGCTGTGTTTGGCAAAACCATGGAGAATGTGCGCAATCACGTCGACGTGAAATTACTGACGAAGTGGGACGGACGATACGGTGCGGAGGCAATGATCGCGCGACCGAATTTCCACAGCAGGAGCGTGTTTTCCGAAAATCTGATAGCTGTGGAACTGCGCAAACTCGAGGTGAAATTCGACAAACCGATCTACGTCGGCATGTGCATCCTCGACCTGTCGAAGATGTGCCTGTACGAATTTCACCACGAGTACATGTCACCCTTGTACCGCGACTCGTGTAAAATCATGTACACCGACACGGACAGTCTGATATATCACGTAGAGTGCGACGACGCGTACGAGACGATGAAACGTGATATAGCCAGGTTCGACACGAGTGATTACGCGATAGATAACGCTTATGGCATGCCACTCATCAATAAAAAAGTGCCGGGCCTGATGAAAGACGAGAATAACGGCGCGATTATGACTGAATTCGTCGGGCTTAGAGCGAAAATGTACGCCTTGCGAGTCGACGGCAAAAAGGACTGTAAAAAGGCGAAAGGTGTCAAAAGCAACGTCATCGCGCGCACCATCACGTTCAACGACTACACGCGGTGTCTGAACGACGAGATCGAGATGACTCGACCACAGTCGTGCATAAGATCGAAGAAACACCAAGTGTATACCATCAGTGAGACGAAAATCGCTCTGAGTTCGTACGACGACAAACGATACATCGTACCGAATTCGACCGATACGTTGCCGTGGGGACATTACAAAATATAACGTAATGTTTATATGTATGTATTGTATGTACGTATGTATATATGTATGTAATGTATATAGTATAACAAGACATATGTAACATAATGTAAAATGTGTGCAATGTATGCAATGTATATATATGTATATATGTATTATATTAATAGAAGGAATATTAATCACACATTTATGTATTTTTATATTTTAAATACTTTATTATATATTTTTATATTGGATATTTCAAACACTTTACATGTATATTTTGTTACATTATGAATAAAATACAGTTTGCACGAATTAAATAACATTGTCCTTGTGTATCCATGAGTTGTGCGATCCATCGAATCCCAGCCATTTCACGAAAACCTCGTCGCCCCTCCTGCGCAGTACTTTCTCCACGAGATACACGTCAGGATAAGTCGCGCGATGCAACTCGTGCTCGTAGAACGCTCCTGCGATGGATTTTCCGCGATAGTCCTCGAGCAGATAGGTTACGGGATTGGAACGCTGCACTTTAACGATCTTAAACACCTCGGTGGTCCAATTCGGCGTGTAACCCTTCTGGAAAATTGTCTTGTATTTGCTTGACGCGTACCGAGTCGCCCGTTTTGAACTTTGCCGGCCCCGCGATCTTTATCGCGCTGTACACCGTAGCCAAGAGTCTTTCGGCGATCGCGAGGGTAACGTCGACGGGTCGCATGCCGATCGTTCGATGCTTGCGCGCGTTGTAATCCGACACGAGTCGCGACAACACGTCGACCCACTTGTAATTTCCGTTGAGCGTAAACATCTTCCACATGTTGTTCTTCAACGTGCGATTGAATCGCTCGACGCCTTCATCACCGAATACGTGGAATAATGATTGATGCCGTGTTTTCTCACGAGACGTTGCACGTCGCTGTTGTAAAATTCCTTCCCCATATCGGTTTGTAGGTTACTAGGGCACCTCCCGCTATCTCGAATTATCTCAGCGATAGCGTCAGCTGTCTCGCTGCCGCCTTTACCCTTGAGCGGCACGGCCCACGCGTGCTTGCTCAACACATCGATGACGGTGAGTATGTAGTGGTAGCCTCCGTTGAAACGCGAGTACGGACGCATCTCGACGATGTCAGCCTGCCACAGGTCGTCGTACCCTCGCACTATGACGTGTCTGCGAGGAAAATTTCTTCTCGCCGGTGCGTGCAATTCGTCCACCAACCGTCGCTTTTCGATATTTTTATCCACATCGGTCGATTTTAACGGTCTCATGTTCGGTTAGCGTTTCGTTGGTTGTTCGTTGTCGTTCTTCAGCTGTACGTAGCCGTTTCTGTTTATGTTTCTGCGTCGTTCGTAGCTGTTTCTGAACCGCTCAGAAACGATATCGAGCCGTTCCTGAACCGTTCGACGGCTGTTCGACAATCGTTCCTGAATCGTTCGTTGTCGTTCATCGTTGTCGTCAGTTAACTGCTTCTTGTCACTCATCGTCGTCGTCGTCGTCGTCGACGTTCTTTAGCCGTTTGTAGCCTTTCCTGACTCCGCGTAGTTCGCAGCTGTTTCTAAACCGCTCGTAATCGTTTTTGAGCTGTTTTTAAACCGTTCGACAACCGTCCGACAATCGTTCTTGAACTGTTCGACAGCTGTCCGACAACCGTTCTCGAATCGTTCGTTGCTGTTCGTCACCGTTGTTAATTAGCCGTTGCCTTTCTTCACTAGTCGACGTGCGAATATCGTTGAATCAGACGCGACAACGAACATCAATGGATAAACGGTATAGCAGAAACGACTATCGAACGGCGACGAGTGAAGAAAGGCAACGGCTAATTAACAACGGTGACGAACAGCAACAAACGATTCGAGAACGGTTGTCGGACAGCTGTCGAACAGTTCAAGAACGATTGTCGGACGGTTGTCGAACGGTTCAAAAACAGCTCAAAAACGATTACGAGCGGTTTAGAAACAGCTGCGAACTACGCGGAGTCAGGAAAGGCTACAAACGGCTAAAGAACGTCGACGACGACGACGACGACGATGAGTGACAAGAAGCAGTTAACTGACGACAACGATGAACGACAACGAACGATTCAGGAACGATTGTCGAACAGCCGTCGAACGGTTCAGGAACGGCTCGATATCGTTTCTGAGCGGTTCAGAAACAGCTACGAACGACGCAGAAACATAAACAGAAACGGCTACGTACAGCTGAAGAACGACAACGAACAACCAACGAAACGCTAACCGAACATGAGACCGTTAAAATCGACCGATGTGGATAAAAATATCGAAAAGCGACGGTTGGTGGACGAATTGCACGCACCGGCGAGAAGAAATTTTCCTCGCAGACACGTCATAGTGCGAGGGTACGACGACCTGTGGCAGGCTGACATCGTCGAGATGCGTCCGTACTCGCGTTTCAACGGAGGCTACCACTACATACTCACCGTCATCGATGTGTTGAGCAAGCACGCGTGGGCCGTGCCGCTCAAGGGTAAAGGCGGCAGCGAGACAGCTGACGCTATCGCTGAGATAATTCGAGATAGCGGGAGGTGCCCTAGTAACCTACAAACCGATATGGGGAAGGAATTTTACAACAGCGACGTGCAACGTCTCGTGAGAAAACACGGCATCAATCATTATTCCACGTATTCGGTGATGAAGGCGTCGAGCGATTCAATCGCACGTTGAAGAACAACATGTGGAAGATGTTTACGCTCAACGGAAATTACAAGTGGGTCGACGTGTTGTCGCGACTCGTGTCGGATTACAACGCGCGCAAGCATCGAACGATCGGCATGCGACCCGTCGACGTTACCCTCGCGATCGCCGAAAGACTCTTGGCTACGGTGTACAGCGCGATAAAGATCGCGGGGCCGGCAAAGTTCAAAACGGGCGACTCGGTACGCGTCAGCAAATACAAGACAATTTTCCAGAAGGGTTACACGCCGAATTGGACCACCGAGGTGTTTAAGATCGTTAAAGTGCAGCGTTCCAATCCCGTAACCTATCTGCTCGAGGACTATCGCGGAAAATCCATCGCAGGAGCGTTCTACGAGCACGAGTTGCATCGCGCGACTTATCCTGACGTGTATCTCGTGGAGAAAGTACTGCGCAGGAGGGGCGACGAGGTTTTCGTGAAATGGCTGGGATTCGATGGATCGCACAACTCATGGATACACAAGGACAATGTTATTTAATTCGTGCAAACTGTATTTTATTCATAATGTAACAAAATATACATGTAAAGTGTTTGAAATATCCAATATAAAAATATATAATAAAAGTATTTAAAATATAAAAATACATAAATGTGTGATTAATATTCCTTCTATTAATATAATACATATATACATATATATACATTGCATACATTGCACACATTTTACATTATGTTACATATGTCTTGTTATACTATATACATTACATACATATATACATACGTACATACAATACATACATATAAACATTACGTTATATTTTGTAATGTCCCCACGGCAACGTATCGGTCGAATTCGGTACGATGTATCGTTTGTCGTCGTACGAACTCAGAGCGATTTTCGTCTCACTGATGGTATACACTTGGTGTTTCTTCGATCTTATGCACGACTGTGGTCGAGTCATCTCGATCTCGTCGTTCAGACACCGCGTGTAGTCGTTGAACGTGATGGTGCGCGCGATGACGTTGCTTTTGACACCTTTCGCCTTTTTACAGTCCTTTTTGCCGTCGACTCGCAAGGCGTACATTTTCGCTCTAAGCCCGACGAATTCAGTCATAATCGCGCCGTTATTCTCGTCTTTCATCAGGCCCGGCACTTTTTTATTGATGAGTGGCATGCCATAAGCGTTATCTATCGCGTAATCACTCGTGTCGAACCTGGCTATATCACGTTTCATCGTCTCGTACGCGTCGTCGCACTCTACGTGATATATCAGACTGTCCGTGTCGGTGTACATGATTTTACACGAGTCGCGGTACAAGGGTGACATGTACTCGTGGTGAAATTCGTACAGGCACATCCTTCGACAGGTCGAGGATGCACATGCCGACGTAGATCGGTTTGTCGAATTTCACCTCGAGTTTGCGCAGTTCCACAGCTATCAGATTTTCGGAAAACACGCTCCTGCTGTGGAAATTCGGTCGCGCGATCATTGCCTCCGCACCGTATCGTCCGTCCCACTTCGTCAGTAATTTCACGTCGACGTGATTGCGCACATTCTCCATGGTTTTGCCAAACACAGCGTTGTTCATCAATTTGTATAAATTTTTCTCGAAATCGTTGTTAGCTCGTGTTCTGAATCCTGTATTTAGCTCGATGTAAGCGCGGAGCCATGGAGATTGAGCGAATTGCAATACGCGGTGAATCTTTTTGACGCGAAGACCGTGGCGCGTGCACTGCTGCAGATTGCGATAATGGATAACGTAACGCTCCTTATCGTGCAGCGTGGCTAGAAGCTTGTCCTGCCGTTTGCCGGGCGGCTTATCGCGCATTGGGCAAAACGGTAGGTCAGCGTGCGCGTCGTGTTTATCCCGCGGATACTCTAGATCCACCTCGAGAATATAACCCGTGGGCGAATCCAAAGCGATCGCGTTGAAGTCGAATTCCGAAACGTCTTCAACCCATTGAAAATCCGCGTAGGGCAATGGCTTACACATCGCCCAGCCGTACAGATTGTTCACATCAAAGTACATCAGGTACGACGACGGTTTCGATGAATCGTACGATTGCATGTATTTGTTGTTGGCTTGCGCGTATCTGCCGGAACACTGGCTCAGGCCACCGCGAATACCACGTTCGACAAACATAACCATGTCAATGTCGGTCAACAGTTCGAAATTGACACACGTATGTTTCAACATGGCGTCCCACGTAAAGCCTGGTAAGGTGTAATAGTACGCGGGATCAAGTCCGTAACTCGCGACGGAAATTTTCAAACACGTCGGCCAACAGCAAGACGTCGATTTTCAGGTATAGATCGCTGTATTCGCCCAGGATTCGAACGGAGAATCGCTGCCATACGTTCGCGGCGTGCTCGTAATCGCTCTCGGATACGGTGTCACCGGTCAAGGAACTGTAAAATGACTCGCGCGGCGGTAAACACGTATCCTCCAGCTTTTCGACGCTGTCCACGTATTCGTAGGGAAAGACCCCTTTTCGTGTCAATAGTTCGAAATCGTCGTCGGATAACGCGGAAAATTTTGATCGTATTATTTTTAACTTATCCTTATCGAGGAAGGATGCCAATTTCGCGAGACTGGTACTTAGAAATTTGTACGAGTCGATAAATCTCAATTTTATATCGCTTCGCGTATCTTTTTTTTCCGCGGTATCTTTTACGTGCTTGGTGAATGAGATGTACTTTTCTTTTGTTATCGGCAGTACATCGATCGCGCCTTCGAACGCGGCAGCTATCTCTGTGATAATGAAATGGGCGTCATAGCCCGATAGGTTGTGAAAAATGACGGGAATATTGTGCGAATCCTTATAATTTAGATTGCACGTCGAGTGTGCGGGACCTCTGTAACGCCCGGTAAGGTGGCAATGATCGCGCACGCGATTATCGTCCGGCGCGAACGGTTTTTCGCAAATATGACATTTCGCCGCGCTGTGAAACGTTGCCCACTCGTCTCGCGTTAGATTTACCATGCGAACATTGTTCGTCAGGATGTTCTTTACGCGATGCGCCAGTCCACGGAGTTCCTCGGTGAACCACGCGACGCAGTCTTTATCGCGACGAAATCGATACACCGATAACGTTTCGTCGTGTGAGCATTGTACGTAGTATCCTATACTATACACTTGATGATGTTGATAGGCGTATGACGCGTGTTCCGTCTCCGGTTGTGTCTTCTTCAGCACGCACTCCAGATCGGCGTACACGACGAAGGGAAGTCGCTCTTTCCTGCTGTGGTTCTTGAAGCTCAGCCACTTGTTGTCCTCGCTCGGCAGTCTGATAGCGCAGTTGTTTACCTCTCGGCAGTCTGCCGTGTGAGACTGCAACTTGTCGCTCGAACTGAAGTAGTGAAGACATCTACCAAAAGGAGAAACATAATTATTATATATATATTTTTTATATACTAAATTTAAAATGATATATATATGTTATTAAAAGATGTATAGGTACTTACCGATCGCAAATGTATTTTGTGTGTCTATGTTTATTAATTTGCGGGCTCACGAGGCGAGATAGATGTTTAATCCACGCAAAATGTCCAACATTGTCCCGTGGATCATTGTCCCCTGCACGTACAACAGATTCACGTGTTTAGCACTTGTGCGGTCGGTAAGTCGAATTGGCAGAATGTTCGACTGTCCCTCGCTGGTATAGACGTTGATCGACACGTCGTTGAGTCGTTCGAAATGTTTGATTTGACTCAACGACATCGGGAATTCAACGCCTCGTAAATTCAGAACTGTTGAGTAATGGGGATACGACGATTCCCGATCTAAATTTCTTTCGGCTGGATGTAGGGCGGCGACGACTGCCCACGCAAAACACGCATTGTCCATAGACAGCACGTTGACCACCGCGTGCTTCGCTTGTATGTCTCGAGGTAATTTAAAGTGGCACCCCGCGCGCAATGGGTTGTATCTGTTGACGTTGACCGTCAAATTCAGGATTCGCGTCAACGCCCATCCACTGTCGCGTTCCTGGAACTCCTCGAGGGACGCTAATGTAGGCTCGATAACGTGCCGTTCGTACCACTCGCGCAAGATCGATGTACGACAGAGTTCTATGTTTTTTGTGTTCAGACTTTTATTGGCACGTTTATCGCCCGCCACAAACTCCCCGTTGAACGCGGTGTTCACTTTCACACAGTCATGTTTGTTTATAATTTCTCGCACTCGCTTGCACACCACGCTGCAGGCGTCTTCTACAAACTGACGCGGTTCTATATGGTCTATATTTAATACTACACCGGTCATTATCCGCGTTTCGAACGCGGCATCTATCTCTCGCCATACGAGTTCTGTCGCGTGTCGCGTGTCACCACTGCTACCGGCGCGGGCGTCCGCATAATCACCGCCGCTATGGATAAAATTGTCTTTCCATTCGCGACTTCGCACCCTCGAGTCGCGCGATTCTGGCAACCACCGATTGCCTCTGCCCGATCGAGAGCCGCGGACGTTTGGCGCTGCTGCGTGCCTCGAGCTGCTCGATGAATTCCTCGCATTGCAGCGCCCATGCGAAAAATTCGCCCAAAGTAGCGACTTGGTCGGACAACTCCAACAGATCGCGTTCGGTTTGCTCCGCACGTTCCATGTTTGCCCGCTATTTCGCACCAGTTCTTTTGTGTTAAATCACTTCGCACAGAGTCTCTTTCACGGAGCACTTGCGCGATTCGATGACACTCTGATGAATATCGTTCGCAACTAATGCGGCTGGACGCACTTCAGCCCTCTTTATATACCCTTTGCCCTCTCTCTCGCTCCAACTGATTTTTTGAAAGATCTCTTCCTTTGTCTCGCGTACTGCGTAGTTAAATTGTTGTTTAGTCTGCGCGCGATAACACCCCCTTCTCCAAGAAAAATGTTGTTTAAGGCGCTCGCGAAACGTGTCCCGACAGGTTAGGTTCGATGCGTCATCGACAAAACCGACAAAATGACTGCTCCTGCAGGAAGCGCGACAACATCAAGCCTCTGTCACCGATCGCTTCGACTGAATGACGTCATTTCTTCCTTTGTCTCGCGTACTGCGCAGTTAGATTATTGTTTAGTCTACGCGCGATAACACCCCCTTTTCCCAGAAAAATGTTGTTTACGACGAACATGTTCCGACAGGTTCGACGCGTTATCGGGTCGATCGCTTCGACTGAATGACGTCATTTCTTCCTTTGTCTCGCGTACTGCGTAGTTAGATCTTCCTTTGTCTCGCGTACTGCGTAGTTAGATTGTTGTTCAGTCTGCGCGCGATAACACCCCCTTTTCCCAGAAAAATGTTGTTTACGACGAACATGTTCCGACAGGTTCGAATCGTCGAGTTAGTCCTACCGCCATTGCGCGCCGCCTAGCGGCCGCGGCGCGAACAACGCTGACCCCGCGGCGCGACCGCGCACCCCCCTCGCGGACCCCCCGCGAACCCCGCGGCGCGGCCCTACTCGCACGCGGGTGAGTCACGCGCCCGGTGAGTCATCCCGGTGACGTCATCCCGGATATGAGTCATCCCGGTGAGTCACCGCGTAATCCGATATCCTTGAAATCCGATATCCTTGAAATCCGATACCCTGTGCGTAACCCGATACCCTTGTGTAACCCGATACCCTTGTGCAACCCCATACCCTTGTGCAGCCCGATACCCCGCCCCCGCCCCCTCCCCCTCACCCCCCCGGCCCCGCGACATCGCCATGTAACCCGATACCCTTGTGTAACCCGATACCCCGCCCTTTCCCCTCCCCCTCACCCCCCCGGGGAATCCCGATACCCCCCTCCCTCACCCCCCCCCCCCATTGCTCCCGAGTCTGAAGCGGCCTAGTATAACTACTTCTTTCACTTGTTTTCGGCTCTCAATTTTGTTCGCTGTATGTACATATTCTACACATATTTTGTGCGTTAAAGCTTGTTGTAAAGCCACAAATCTCATTCATACCTAGATTATCACCAATGATCGCTAACAGAGAAAAATAAATCGTTCGTTGCTGACCATTCACATTTACAATTAATCCATGTTTCTCAAGATCTCTTATTTGATCGATAATATTACGAAATATTTTCATGTTACCGGCGGTCTTGTGATCTTTCGTATAGTGGAGTTGAGCAAGAAACATATTTTCCAACATACTACTAAATTCATATGGGATACATCCTAATGAAAAATAAACGGCACCGAGTTTTCGTATATTAGCATGTGAACCGAGAGGATTATTGATCTCAACATCGTCAAAATAAAATATCAACGGAAGTACGGTTTTTTCCTCAAATTGAGATTCAATGCTTTGCCATAATTCACCTTGAACATTTGAAATTAATGATTCACTAGATTTGCATTCTTCAATATGTTGTAAAATTGAAGATAAGACGTTTGGTATTTCTAAAAATTTTGTTAGGACCTTTTTCATCGATATCACTTGGATTTCTATGTTTGAAATAACAGCTTTGCGTTTTCCTCCGATAAAGCGAGAACTTATCGATGCATGAATTTTGAGCGACTGTGGTTTTATCAGAGTATTTGCATTTTCAAAATATTTTAAACTGTGATGTTCGGATTTAAAATTATCAAAACCGTGTTGCAATATTGTTAACATCTTGGTGAGATCTGAAAGGGCCTGTTTATAATCTTCAGAATTACACTTTTGCTTCAAAATCGGTATAAGAGTTAAATCATACAAATTCTTTAATTTATCAATCAAAGTAGAAACAAACGATCGTGTGAGACTTAACTCCGAGTAAAGTTGTGAAACAAATGATAAAATTTCTGTTTGTACTATACATTCAAAAGCTTCGATATTGAAAATTGCAGGCTCGTGAAATGAACATTCCGGTTGTTGAGATTGAATAATTGTATTCGAGGACACAAGATTAGGACAACTCAAACTTTCCAATTCTGCAAGGTCAGAAAAATCATTTTCAGGATTTCTATTTGGACCGATTCGTGCTTTATTGCCAAACGACCCAAAATGCCTTGAAAAAAAGTGTCTTTTATACGAATAGAAACTGTTAAAACTTCTTGTACATTTTTCATGGCGACAGTAGCAGGCTGATAATATTAAAGTTTTATGGCGCAGTTTGACGTGTTTAGTAAGACAAGTTTCGGAAAAGAGTTTCGTTTCGCAAAATGGGCACGGAATCATTTTTGGTACTATCTTTTTGAACGAAAAAGTTGTAACGGAACAATAAAAAAGAAAAATTTTTTGCACGAAGGCTTTTTTTACAATATCTTTAAAAAAACTAAATATTGAAACAAAACCACACAAAATCAAAATTTTTTGTCGCAGACTTTCGAGGATTATTTTATCAACTATGATAAATCCAAACAATAAGAAACCAAACTTTTTTCCGCAAGTTCTTTCTAGCATTATTCTAATAAACTCAAAATTGTAACAAAACAATAAGAAACAAAATATTTTATCACACGGAGGTTTCTCTTTTTTATTAATATTATTCTCTTTAAAAACTAAAAATTAGAACGAAACAATAAACATTTTGTTTGATTAAAAAATGGAATAAAACAATGGAAAAATTGTTTGCATCTGTGATTACGTGTTCTTATCTTTAAATGACATTATATCGCTTATTGTTTCCATTATATTCGGAGTCATTTTATCCAAACTATTTTCATAGCCATATAAAATTCTTTGAAATAACAACCATATGTGAGCGCTTTCTATCGGGTATTCAAGGTCAAAGACTTAAAAAATTTTAAAACACAAATCTATAGCTTTTAGGACTGACAGTACCTTGTACAAGGTGTCATCAACTGATATAAAAATATCAGAAATATCCGTGTTAGATGGGCCGACAGCGATGATGAAAGGCTGCAATGTAATCCTTAGATTCGCGGCTGCTTTTCTCTTTTCTTCTTGTATTTTCGTGATGTCTGCTATTAACTGCAAAAAATTGTACTACATAGAGGCCAGTAATCTTATACTTGAACACGGAAAAAAATTTAGCTAAATTTAGTCGTAAAATATGGATAACTAATATTTTTTGCAGCAAGAGATAGCTCTTGCTATATACAGATACAGACTAACCATGTAGGCTTGTGCGCCCTGCGCATAAGCCGGCATGCTTATTGTTAGTCTTCGTATTACATTTATTTTACGGCTGTTTATTTAACTGTAGAGGGAAAGGAACGCAGTCGGAATATTTTTAAAGTGTGCTGAAGTGATCTGTAGTGTTATTTTGTGCAAATATCTTTTTATTTGGAAATAAAGTACAAGAATGCTCAACGTGTCATTTCCACTCATTTCTCGCTTCTGATGTCATCAAACAGAGATAGAAGAGGCGAGTACCTAGGAGCCTTAATATTACTGCAACAAAATTGTTCTATTATCCTACGAAATTGTAGATTCTTCTAACCATATAAGTGTAGAACATCATCAGTTGAATCAGCTAAATAAATTGTTGAAAAGAACAAAACTGTTCTACCGGCTTAATATACTGTTTAGTTCCTCAAATAAAAATTGCATTGTTCAACCTAAATATTGCGTTCTTTTGACAAACATTTTGGCTAATTGAACGACAGCCTTATTCAAATCAATCCAGAATTTTGTTCGTTAATTTCAATGAATGAACATGCTGATCGCATATTTCATTTGTTTAATAAGATAATTATTTATACTGAGCGAATATTTAGTTATTTTCACTTTATATTTTGGCGAACGCTTTATGTATACGATTGCAGTAATAAAAAATTCAGTTGCATCAACTCAATGTAGGATTTTTTCAACAAATTGTTTCTATCGACGAAATAAAATCTCGGTTTGCTCTATAAAAGTTTTTTATCAAACAACAAAACGTACGAATGCCTCGATCACTTAACTTGTTCGTTAAATTACATTACTAAATATACGAACTGTGTATTGAAGTCATTCAACAAAGCTTTTATTTATATCAAATGTATATTTTGTTATCTCGACTTTATCTTTCGATACAGATTTCATGTGTTTAGTTCCAGATACGTAATTTTAGTTGCTCTATATTTTCGTGAATATGAATTTTAACTGCATTTTAATAAATGGAACTGAATTTACATTCATGAAACTAGATATGTTGTTGTTTTAAATTATTATTCGTTTAAATAGAAAGTGATTTTGTTCAAGAAACATAATTTTAGTTGCTCTATATTTTCGTGAATATGAATTTTAACTGCATTTTAATAAATGGAACTGAATTTGTATTCATGAAACTAGATATGTTGTTGTTTTAAGTTATTTTTCGTTTAAACAGAAAGTGGTTTTGTTGATTAGAATCAAGATTTATTTAAAACAAAAAAATGTATCTGCATTCAACACAGACAAGTCCGCGTATCAAAAAAACATTACATTACAGTACCTGTGCATGTTTTAACTAAACTCTCAACTTTGTTGATTTAAATAGTGTTTTGTTAAATTAGTAACAAATTATTTTGTGTCATAATAATAATGTTTTGCCGAACGTATCGGACTAAATATTTTGGTTGGATAAAACAAATTTTGCCTTTTTCAACAATTTTTTTTTCTCAGTGTAACATTGAGCCGTTTCCAAGATATAGGGGTGGCAACAGACTTTATAGAAACCCTGTATATCTATATTTTAAAACATAGAAGATCTTTTATTTTCTACTAATCTTTTCTGTTTAATTAATGTAGCAACGATTATCGCCGAATCAGAGTCGGATTCAGAACCATTATTGGAGAATATTATAACGAACGACTTACCTCCACGTAGTCGCGGAAGACCTCGGAGACGCGGTCGCAATCTGCAGACATGTAAGATATAATTTGTATCTTATAGAATAGACTATAAATATGCAAGGTGTTTAGTTAGAAAATTTGAGGGAATATTCCGTGGCTTATATTTTCGGAAGAGAGGGTCTGCTAAACATATGTATGTATATGTATAGATATGTATATATATTGTGTACACACACACACACACACACACACACTCTCTCTCTCTCTCTCTCTCTCTCTCTCTCTCTCTCTCAGAGGTATTACTTACGACTATATATGGGTTTTATACATTAATATGTATTCATATTACTTTGATAGTTTCATCAGAATGTCTACACACACTTACGGACGAACTTGCCTTTACAAATAGAAGTAGAAGGAGTCGTGGCAGACCTCCTAACCGCCGCGGACGTCGCGGTAGATTCGCGGGACTACCACGGATTGATGAAACCGCAGGTAAAATGTTATTTCTCACTACTAATACATTTGTGTTATATTTATTCAGTGCAGAATTAATTGCTAATTTTTCGTAGAATGAAAGTCACAAAGATATGACACTATGTGTAATAAATTGAAAGAAATGTTGAAACAGTTTGCCGTGATGATATTCATACATATATATATTAATACATTTATATATTTTAGCAACTTGAATGTTATATGTACGTTATTTCTCTTTCTTTTATCACAGGGATTTTATCACATCATAGATAATTTTAATTGAATGGTCTTTTAAAATATAAACGATAAGTCTCTAAAAAATAATTTAAAAAATGTAACGCCAACTGGTCATTACGGCTTATTAACTTATCAGCTAATATAAATTGTCTAAGCAATTAACAATATAGTCAGCATGAGGACATATTGATTTTACGAATATTAGGGGAAAGTTCAGTAATATCGGTCAGCGAGCAGTATCGGTCGCTTATTGTTAGATGTTGTAGCGTTTTTATAGGTATTATAGAAATGTTACAACATCTAAGTGACCGCGATACTGCTCGTTGACCGATACTAATGGACTTTCCCTTATTTGATTAATAAAACAACATAATTGATCGACTTTTAGTGGTGGAGATTGTTCTTTTTTTAAACGTAATGACATCTGGAATAAAAGCATTATTTTATTGCACATTATATTTTACAGATCTCGAAAATATTTTTCATACACCTGACGACGATATTGGTGCTATTAGCCTAAGCGATAGCGATAATGAACAGACCGTTCGACCTTTTTCTCCTGTGACAGATACAATTGCATCAAACTCGCGCACCAGTGGTACGTACCGCAAATTCTTAAACGTCACTGCTAAAACAATACATGTTTATTTTATGTGAACGTTAATGTATTTGCATGATTGTCACATTGACTTATATAGATAAACCGGCCCCTGCCGTAAGAGGCATAGTGACAACTTATCCGGAGCAGACATAGCCTTTCTAGATGCTTTTTGGTAGATCCGTCTCTTTCTTCTGAACGTCAGAAAAAGAGACAAATCTACCAGAAAGCATCTAGAAAGGCTATGTTTGTACCGTGTATGTTGCCACTATGCCTTTTATGGCAAGGGCCGGTCCTATATCTATATAAAGGCCATTGCACGTAACAAAGTTTTAGTTATAATCGTAAGGCCGTAAGAAAATAGACCAATCACAGTCGATTATTCTCCTTGAGCTCAAAGAATAATCGAGTGTGATTGGTCTATTTTCTTACGGCTGTACGAGTATGACTGAAACTTTGTTACGTACAATGGCCTTAAGTCTTCGGATTGCCAGGAACAATTGGAAGATCAGAAATGTATTTGCGCGATAACAACTTAAATGTGAAATGTATGCGTAAACATACGTGTGTGTGTGTGTGTGTGTGTGTGTGAGAGAGAGAGAAGAGAGAGACTAATATACTAAAGCACGTTTAGTTTGTCATAACAGATTTTAGCTACTGTAGTTTCTTTTTATGACCGGTTTTATACATTAATGTGTATTAATGTTGTTTTGATAGTTTCATCAGAAAGTCTACACACACTTACGGATGACGGACTTTCCTTTACAATTACAAGTAGAAGGAGTCGTGGCAGGCCTCCTAACCGCCGCGGACGACGCGGTAGATTCGCGAGGCTATCACGGATTGAAGAAAGCACAGGTAAAACATGTGTTATTTCTCACTACTAATATCTGTGTTATATTTATTCATTGTAGAATTAAAACTGGTAATTAATTTGCCGTAATGATATTGATACATATACAGGGTGTTCCTTAAAGACCGCGCACTAACTACATAGCGTTATTCCTTATCAAAAATTGAGTCGAAAAGTCCCGAACCATTTTTTTCTATAATGCTTTACCAAGCTGTAATTATTGAGTAAAGTCAATCCAATCAGCGCCGACCTTTAGCCGGGCGCACGTCAGTGAGCCACGCGCCTGGTAGTGTGCGTGAGCGCTCCGCCGCTACGTTCAACGCTACGCGGCGGTGGCGCGCGGCCTGGCTGCGGCGGTGCTGCGTCTTCGCGCGCGTCGCATGGAATATTCTTACGCATCGTAATAATAGAAATAATTTTTTCTTGCACTAAGAATTACATGTTACTTCTGTCAGAAGTATCTTCTTACAGAAAATTTCGATAACAAATAGAACTCTCGCCAAGACGTAAACCATCTTCAACACATGAAGATTTAAACAAATACAAAAAAATAAACTGTGTATTTTACAAAAAGTATTTTCTAAACAATCCGTTTCGTTAGATATCTCTGCGTTAATTGGAATTAAATTTTGAAACATAGCACTTATTCAATCTTTCTACGAGATTCACCTAGTTACTCAGAAGTAATAAATTTTTTAAGAGAAATAACAATTAGATATTTAAATATTCTTATGCTTAAAAGAAAATACGTAAAGCGTATTAAAAAATAGAGAAAGATTTCTTCCTTTATGAGAAAACGATTTATCTTAAGTCAAGAATAACGCTTTTCAGATGTACAATTTGAAACTTAAGGTAAATGAGAGCAAAACGCCGATTTTATAGCGAATAATAAGTCGCTCATTTGCTGCAACAATGACAAAACTCAAAAATCGCTCTTTTTGAGTTATTCGTACAGGGAAAAAGGTTGTTACATGTACTATTCACATTTAAATCGGTTTCACGAACTCACCCGAGAGAACAGTTGTGACGCTATTGTGCCATATCATTTAGTGAATTATGTAGGTTGCAATACTGTCTTATCTCAGTCAATCTCAGTTGTCATTTTGTCGTGTAGTGAAAACATCGTAAAAGTTGCAAAAAGAGTAACTTGCCAATACGGTATTTTAAAATTCTCATAGAAAGTTATAACAACTCAAAACTTTAAAACGTGTCTCCTAAAAAATCACAATTTTTTAGTTATGTCACTGTTGCAGCAAATGGGCGAATAAATAATAACACATTTAATAATTTATTTAAAACAAAATACAATTTAAATGTATCGTATTTCGGTCTTAGTTTAGACCTTCTTCAGTGTAATATTTCGCAATTATCTTAAATCTAATCGTCAACAACGCATAAATAAAAATGAAATGTAGTCATATTCGTAAAACATAGGTCGGTGGTGTAGTTGTTAGAAAAGGTTGAACATAAGATAAATCACGTGACTAACTACTGCCTTTTAAATAAAATGAGATTACAAAATTAGTTGCAATTCGTATAAGTTTTTTCATGAAGACGTAAAATTCACTTACCAGACGGTCAATCTCGTGATAATCTACTGTGTCTGGTTTCAGTAACGAAACAATGCTTATGAATTAACATCAACGCACGGACTGAAGGGCTAGACTCAAGCGCAAGGTGAAATGAGTACAGACAAATATCATGAAACATTATAATATAATACATATTATGTACAATAAAATAACACTATTAAATAAATAAAAATAAGTTAACAAATAAAACAGACTACAGATGTCAATTGTGTGGAAGTCTCTCGACACAATAGGAGAATAATCATTAGAAAGATTTTTTATTTATTAGTTGATTTCATCTTGTGGATTGACTTTACTCAATAATTACAGCTTGGTAAAGCATTATAGAAAAAAATGGTTCGGGACTTTTCGACTCAATTTTTGATAAGGAATAACGCTATGTAGTTAGTGCGCGGTCTTTAAGGAACACCCTGTATACATTTCTTTTAAACTGTCCGGGACTAAATGTGCCAAAATATGCGCCATGCAAGGAATGTGACTTTTAGTTTTAAATATACTATTTACTGCATTGATCATATTAGGTGCACTATCAGTAACAACGGCCATAATTTGAGACAAATTAATGTTAAATGCCTCAAATGTTGAAAGTAATTGATCCTTAATATACTCCACAGTATGATTGCTTTCAAGTGGAATTACACCAATGATACCTTTTTTAAGTAATATTTCATTTTTTAAATAATGTATGGTTATTCCTAAATAACTTCTATTGGCAACATCTGTCCAAATGTCGCATGTTATTGTAAATGACTCAATCTCTTGTATATTTGCATTAAATTTACTTTTCAAAACTTCATACTTTGCATCCACTAATTTGGTGATTGTTTTTCTGCTCAGTACTGTATACAATGGAGTAATTGTCTTCATCAATAGCTGAAATCCATCATTGTCTACTATTGATAATGGAAGATGATCTTTCGTGATCATGTATATGATTAAGTTAGTTATATTGCACGCTGCCATACCGCCAGCTACAAAACAGAAAAAATAATAAGAATAATAAAATAGTTAAAATAAGAAATCAAATTAAACAAAAAATAAAGTATAGAAAAGTCCCCTATTATCAAATAAGCTTCTAACATAAGATAGAAAAATTACTACTAAACCAATTTGTTGGTACCACAAAAAACTTATTGCCCTTAAAGTAAAATTTATTTAATGAAAAATTCACATCAAGTACAGAAAAAAGAGTTTGAGAAAAGTCATATTTTTTCATATTGTACGTCTTTCAATGAAAGCAATGACTCTACAAAAAGCAATGACAGGTCAAAATGAATCTCAAGACATGTTTTATGATAAAAATACTAAGCCAAGTGTTGTGAGCGCACAACGTAGTTAAGAATTATTAATGGCACTTGGCAAAACCAAGTGCCTCCGATACGAAATCCGACCCTAGCGACGAAGACCGCTGACGCGAGGAACTGCATTAGTTTCGGGAATGACCAAATATGGTCATCCCGGACATCACCTGTCCGTTAGACTTGATCGAGGTATCAAAAACGCTGACAACTAAGTCAGCAATACCGAACAGATAAAGCGCCCGCCTTCTCGACGAGCGGCGGGCAGTCGTCAGTTAACAATGAAACCGTAACGTGCGTCTAAAACATAAAGGAGTTCGCGAGTATCGAAATTAGAATAAAAAGGAACTGTTGTAATATATCAACGGGAAATATATTTGGCTCCATTTCTGTACACATTGTGACGACTTATTCTCCGACCCAGTATCCTCGAATCCTGTGCCGGAACACTCCCCGTTTACGGCACAACACAAGTAAAAAAAATCTTTTTGAAAAGAAGTGGTCGAAGCCTAAGAAATGTTATTCCGCAATATCGCAATCCCTCAGTAGTATGTCTCTAGTTGTTTATTACTAAGTTTTTTTAAATTATGCTAATCATGAAAATATTATATTTATTATAAATGAATTATACCAAAATATGTAAGAATGTAATGTAAGTCTTTCTAATTTTGCCTAAGAGCCTATTTGTTTGCTTTTATTTTTAAAAGTGCTATTGTGACTATTCCAAAATGCAAATGAAATAATTAATTATGGCTAATTAATAAATTGCTGAATTAATTTCTCTCGTATGTATTCATTTTCACATTACGTTTTCATTTAATACATTTATTTGTCTGACCTTCACAACAGAATTTATTATAAAAAATTATTACTATATTGACTGCGTTCTGATATTCACTGTCGTATTGAAAATCTATAGTTTACGTCACTTATACTATACTATACTGAAAATCTATAGTTTACGTCACGTATACTATACATTTTTAGTACCAGCAGTGAATATTGGAACGTAGCCATTATACTCTTTTTATGTTTTATGTTTTATTCTGATTTTGATTAAATCAATATTTTATATGTTGAAATAATTTACCTTTAAAAGAATTTATACGTTGGAAAGCATTATCAATTCGTTCGTCCACTCTCTGTCTTGGCTGCAAAAAAAATTCAATTTTATTACTTTATTTATAATTTAATTAGTTTCATTACAATGTAATATCATAAATTTTATTGTGTGAAAGATTTAAACATTCCTAATTTTATAATTCAGTAATTTATTGTACGCTAAGATAAATTTACTTAATAAAGAAATAATATTTTGATTTGATATATAAAGATAATTTGTATGACTATAATAATTACTAGTAGTAAGTATTTATTGTGTTTCCCCGCAGGGCTTACAAGGCGTTTTTTACTGAGGAACGTACCCAAACCTCTTACACAGTTTTATTTCCATAATCCTGGTCATTTACGACCTCACAAAAATCTTTTACCCCCCTCCCCATATTCCCTTTCTCCCCTCTTCCTCTTCTTCCGCTTCCTCTGCGACTCGTCTTTCCGCCTCCCTTTTTCCCGTCCTGCTCCTCCCTATTTGACCCATTTTCTGTACCTCCCCTCCTTCTCTTCATCGAATTCCATGAGCAGCTTCTCCTCCATCCCTTTTGAAATTTCTTCCTCCTCCGACCTTCCTACTTTCCTACGCACGTCTCTCTTCCCTTCCACTCTCTCCTCTCTCTCTCTATCTCTCCTTTCCACCGACTTATCTTCGTGGATCTTTACCCCTACCCTATTACCCACCTTTCTCTTCGCCTCCAACACCCGCCACTTCTCCTCCTCATCTCCCAGTTTGACCAAGATCGTCAACCACGCACCTCTCTGCCCCAGAACTACCACATCTCTTGTCGTCACCTTCACCTTCAGTCCTTCTGTGAAGAGCTCCTTCACCTTGTCCCAGTTTGATTTCTTCCCTCCCCACTTCTCCTTCTCAACCCTTATGATGACGTTCTTCCTTCTTAGTTCATCCTCGCTCCCTTCGTCCACCCCCGCCCACCATTTGTTCTCTCCCTCCTCACTCTCCTCGCTGTCCGCCCTCTTCCTTTTGCCTCCACCTTGCTCCAATCTCTCAACTTTTCTCTCCAATCTCCTTATTTTCTCCTCCATCTCCTCCATCCTCTCGTCCTTCTTTCTATCGTCCTCCTTCTTCTCCTTCACCAACTTTCTTACCTTCTCCTCCACCATCCTTTCCACCGCCTCTGCTATTACTCTCCCCTCTCGCTCCATCCTGGATCTGAAAGCGTGAGCCTATTACTTACTTCTCTATCCTCCTCTCTCTCCCCTCTCCCTCTCTCCTTCCCTCTCTCCTCTTTCCTCCTTGCCTCTTCCTTCTTCCAGCTCCTCCACCTCCCCTTTCCTCTATAATAATTACTAAAGAATTATATATTACCTTGTGCTGCATTGTACAACTAGAACTATCAATAATACAATCAGGATCATCAATTTCTTCCTCTTGCTCTTTATTTCTTTCATAAATCCTTTTTTTACTTGATGATGACTTTTGAACATTCATTTTTTGTTGCATTGAATCAGATTGTAAATATATTGTAGGTTTTCTTTTTAAATGTTGCATTAAATTGGTAGTATTACCACCATGCTTCAAGAGTTTTGTGCACAATTTACAACGAGCAGATACACTACCCAGGTAGCAAACATAAGTCATTTTGACGTCAAATTTTGGTCAGTTACCGACCATTCCTGACGTCACTAACTGACGGCATAATGACGTTAAAATGACGGTCTAATGTCACGGACAATTGACGTCATTTTCTGACGTCTTATTGACGGCAAAAATAGGTCCATTGTACGACATACCGGTTTCTAGAAATGTTTTTTTATGAAATTATAATGTTAAAATGTCTACTTAATAAACGTTTATTTAAAAATGTTCTTTTTCTTTATCTAAAAAAAAAAGAAAAGAAAAAAAAAGCTTCTTTAACTGTTTCGCTTACATGCTCTCAAGGCGGTCACCCATCCTAGTACAGTACCGTGCCCGTGTCGCTTGACTTCGATGATCCAGTGGACAGTGACGATCTTCTCACCCTGATGCTTCCTTATTAACTGTACTTGTCTATAACAGGTACATCTTTAACGTGTTCAAAAATCTTGTAATGATAATCTTCTTGATAGTTATAACACTGCATGAAATAGTTATTATAAAACTACCCAGGTAGCAAACATAAGTCATTTTGACGTCAAATTTTGGTCAGTTACTGACCATTCCTGACGTCACTAACTGACGGCATAATGACGTTAAAATGACGGTCTAATGTCACAGACAATTGACGTCATTTTCCGACGCCTTATTGACGGCAAAATAGGTCCATTGTATGACATACCGGTTTCTAGAAATGTTTTTTTGATGAAACTATAATGTTAAAATGTCTACTTAATAAACGTTTATTTAAAAATGTTCTTTTTCTTTATCTAAAAAAAAAAAAAAAAAAAAAAAGCTTCTCTAACTGTTTCGTTACATGCTCTCAAGGCGGTCACCCATCCTAGTACCGTACCGTGCCCGTGTCGCTTGACTTCGATGATCCAGTGGACAGTGACGATCTTCTCACCCTGATGCTTCCTTATTAACTGTACTTGTCTATAACAGGTACATCTTTAACGTGTTCAAAAATCTTGTAATGATAATCTTCTTGATAGTTATAACACTGCATGAAATAGTTATTATAAAACTATAATCACACGCAACTACATCCACTTATACCATAAATTTAATCACACGCAACTACATCCACTTATACCATAAATTCGCCACTTCAATCATAAAGTTGCGAAACAAACATATTGTAGTTAATTTTGTGGTTTTTATTTTATTATTACTTTATTATACAATATTAAGAAGTAAAAATAGTTATATTACAAAAAGACCTTATTTGGACGACTTTAAGACGTCTTTAAAATGACGTCTTTAGATGGTCTAAAAAATGACGTCTTATAAACGTCCATTATTAGTCGCCGATGTCATAGACCAAAAATGACTAAAAATAGACGTCATAATGACGTTATGGAATGACGTCAGTATAATGTCATTTTTAAAGACATAGTCGCTTTTTGGTCATTTGACGTCATTTGTACAAACATGACTAGTATTTGACGTCAAAATGACATGTGCTTGCTACCTGGGTATCTTCTTTTTTAAAAGAATTCCAAACAATGCTTCTGTGATCTTTTCCTCTATGTTCTTTTGCTCTATTATTTGTGTTTATTAATTCATTAAAAGAAGAAGAGCTACCGTTTGTATCCATCAGGTATACTTATACCACTTATGCACGGTTACAAAACACAATAACAAACGATGCTTAGGCTGGTATTACATGCATAACAAATGAAATACGCCAATACGGCGTCGCGGCCAACTGCACCTGCACCGTTGCGAGCTGCACGTTCCCCACATTTGTTAAAAATTTTTATTTCGACCTTTTTTCCGAAAAATCGCTCTGTAGCCCCCTGCAGACAATTCTGATTGCGAATATCATCATTTTATTAATGTTAGCTCTGTATTTTAACCGTAATATGGGATTTACGAATCCATTGTTCACGACCGCCCGACAGAGGTTGCCACCATCTCCTGTCGACAGTGTCGACCCTTATATCTAGAGAATCTAGTAATAAGATTTTAGTAACATCGAGGAGAAAAAATATCGATGTAGTAATTAATCGAACATGAAAACATCGGATAAATAACACAGGCACACCAAAAAAAAAAAGTTGGATGTTCGCTAGACTACACCACCATACCTATATGTTTTTGGCATCGCTGAATCCGAATCCGTTGTCCGTTTTACCCCATCACGTCAGGTTTTGTCCCTAACCTCAAAAAATATCTCAGAATCGCTAAAACAGCCCTTTTCATGTTGAGAAATAAAGCATGACCACCATATTTATATGTTTTTGGGATCGCTGAATCCGAATCCGTTGTCTGTTAAACGCCATCACGTCACCATTCGCCCCTAACCAAAAAAATTCGCCCTAACACGCGGGTTTTTCTGTATCACTATGGCACCTAGAAAACTTCAAAAACCTATTACTCACTTGAAAAGTACAACACATTTTCCATCACAAGTTCATTAACTTACCCCATCACGTCAGGTTTCGTCCCTAACCTCAAAAAAAAATATCAGAATCGCTAAAACGGCCTTTTTCATGTTGAGAAATAAAGCATGACCATCATATTTATATGTTTTTGGGATCGCTGAATCCAAATCCGTTGTCTGCTAAACGCCATCACGTCACCATTCGCCCCTAACCAAAAAAATTCACCCTAACGCGCGGGTTTTTCTGTATCATTAAAACCTATTACTCACTTGAAAAGTTTTTGAAGTTTTCTAGGTGCCATAGTGATGGGGGGGGGGGGGGAGCTGATGACTGGTTGCTTCGGCGCTCCCTGATCCGGCTCTCCTCTCCTCGGGAAGACTACAACGTGAGGGGGCCCATGGAAGAAATGCTTGCGATACCCGGGTTCCCCTCGATAAACGTTAAAAGGAACTCGTGGTGGTTTTAGCCGGTAGGCCATGCGCATGTTATCCCTGCGATGCACGTGCATGGAATCCGGCACTCTCCCGCCTTTTCCCAGAAGGCGGGGGGTCTCACCCCGACTAGGGGGGCTACCGGGCAGGCTCAGGGGATGCCCTGGAGTATCCCGGTAGATGAAGATTTCCACCACGTTAAAAAAAAGGTGCCATAGTGATACAGAAAAACCCGCGCGTTAGGGCGAATTTTTTTAGGTTAGGGGCGAATGGTGACGTGATGGCGTTTAGCAGACAACGGATTCGGATTCAGCGATCCCAAAAACATATAAATATGATGGTCATGCTTTATTTCTCAACATGAAAAAGGCCGTTTTAGCGATTCTGAGATTTTTTTTGAGGTTAGGGACGAAACCTGACGTGATGGGGTAAGTTAATGAACTTGTGATGGAAAATGTGTTGTACTTTTCAAGTGAGTAATAGGTTTTTGAAGTTTTCTAGGTGCCATAGTGATACAGAAAAACCCGCGTGTTAGGGCAAATTTTTTTAGGTTAGGGGCGAATGGTGACGATGGCGCTTAGCAGACAACGGATTCGGATTCAGCGATCCCAAAAACATATAAATATGGTGGTTATGCTTTATTTCTCAATATAAAAAGAGCCGTTTTAGCGTTTTTAAGATATTTTTTGAGGTTAGGGACAAAACCTGACGTGATGGGGTAAAACGGACAACGGATTCGGATTCAGCGATGCCAAAAACATATAGGTATGGTGGTGTAGTCTAGCGAACATCCAACTTTTTTTTTTTGGTGTGCCTGTGTAATCGATCTCTAAGAAAAAGAAGCATCGATGTTCGAACAATCGAGTGATTTTTGCCCATCCCTAATCAACGGCAGAAACATTCGGACTACCGTGGTGAACGGATATCTGACAGCTGATGGTATATCGAAGCGACAAGCGATACGAAGCAAAGTGAATTCGCGTGTGACACCAACCGCGAAGAAGAGCATCATGGAGAGAAGAAAACGTGAACAACAGCTGAGAGAAGAACAAGGACATCGAGAGATGGACGAGTACATCAAACAGAACTGGATGCTGGGCGTGAAAGAGAAACGTCTAGATATGATGGATATGATGAAATCAGGCGATTATCACCGATCCGAGAGGACATCGAGGAGTACAACAGAGAAGAAAGAGCAGCGCAAGATAAGACATACGAAAAGATAAAAGAGTGCGAAGTAGCCAGGGGGCGAAACGTATTCGAGCTGCGTGAGGAAGAGATGAGAGACGAAACCGGTGCGGCGATAGCAGACATCAAAATACTGTACGTGGTACGTAACAAACAGAAGCAGGGTGACAAGCGCGACATGATGTACGAGGTCGAGACCACGTTTATCAACGGCATTCCGAGCGTGAAGCATCAAGCGATCGAGAGAAAGGTAGTGTCAGCGCCGAGCACGTCATCCACACAAATCATATTCATGCCACAACCAGCGAGTGCAACAATGACACCGAGAGTGCCGATAATACCCAAGCCAATAAGCACACCGCAACCAAGCGCGAGTAAGAGCGCGGACACGTCAACGAAAGCGACACCAAGACCAGAGGCGAAGCCTAAGCCAATCAGCGACCGAAGAAAAAGCGAAAGCAGAGGAAGGTCGAGCGGCGAGCACGAGCACGAATACTCGAGAAAGAAGACGGAAAAACCGAGAATATCGGGCATAACCAAGGTCAAACCACCGTCGAAGCCAACGAAGAGGGAAAAAGCAAAAATCGCTCTCGAACTGATCAAAAAGCAGGCGAGAGACGAACGCGAATCAAGTGACGCCGAATACAGCCCGCTACAACTGCCAATCAGGATCGACGAATTAAAAGAATCGATCCTGAAAAAGATACTCAGAACCGATTCGCCGAGGAGTATGGAACCGGTGACCAAAGTCCCGCCTCCATCGTCGTTTCCAGGGCGCGACGCCGAGACGACCGAGATGTCCCAGGAGCAGGGGCAAGTGAGCGAACGAGATAGCAGCCGAGAGGAGCCGGCGGAGACGACCGGTAGCGTCGACCAATCACAGGTCGAGGACGACATACTAGCCGATGTGGGGCTAACCACAGAGGATCTGTTTGAGGACGTTCCCGAGGTCGAGATCGAGGAGGTGGTCCATACAGCGAGCGAACAGCCCGCTGGAGACGTGCGGCCGACCGACGACCAATCCGAGGAGAGAGGCGGAGGCGACCAGCCCACGGGTGACACTAGGAGCGACGACCTTCCGGAGGACGTGGAGATGCGTTAGCACACGCGGTACGAACGTTTCTTACATTTTTATATCGTTTATATCAATTTTATTCAGTTGAGTTTATGCGTGAAATTCTAAAGTTTTTATATCTTATAGATTACACATCGCGATAGCGTATAATAAATTTTGTGTTTTATCAATTAAGTTTTACACCAGAGACACGGGTCATTGCAAAGACACATTACAATTACATTTGACACATAAGGAGATTCCGACCAATAGGAAAGCACTTTGCTTAAATTCACTGATAGCTCATCCACAATGATTCCTGAACAATTCTATATAACCAGTATTACTTTTATCTTAATAACATTTACAATTTTTATTATTTACATAATCTTACTTTTATACACAGCTAAAATACCGAATTACCATTTAACATCCAGGATAGACTAACATGAAGCTCAAGGAGTATTTGATAGTTACTTTTATTGTATTCTTCCCGATAATAACATGCATACACAATTTAGACATCATAATGACACTTTACACGTTGTACACACTATACATAATCATTCTAAGCATAAAAGACGAGCCAGGATAAGGTTTCGCGATTATTAACATATTTTAAGTTTATTTGGCCAAAGGGCATGAGCGACAGCCAATGAGAGCGATTCCCGGTAAGATTGAGTTAATTTTATTTATTTCAGCTTGTTCTGATGTATTTGCATTATGTTATTGAGTTTTGACAAGTTTGTAAGGCAGCGAGCCAATGAGAGCACTTTGTGCCGATTTACGATTATGGACGCGCGAATAGCCAATGGCAGACCAGAGAGTAATAGCCGAGTAAGATATAAGTGCAAAAGCGTTTTAGTCTTCTTATTATGATTTAGTAGAGCTATTTTGACACATTTTGCAAAGTTTATTTAATTTTGGAAGGTTTAGAGCCATTTCGGGCAATCTGCCAGATTTTACCGATCGACCGACCAATAGGCAACGAGATTCGGTACATTTGAGTTTAAGTTTATTATTCCCTGTAGAATTAAGCGTTTTGATTAATATTTACATGCGATAGTCTTAAGATACTTACCTGGTACTGTTTGCAACATTTACATATTTTATACTTACCTTGTACTCACCGGATGGTGAGCGATCTGGAGGATCCCACGACGTCCGTAGAAACCTGAAAAAAGAAAGATTAGATTAATTACGGGTGAAAGAAATACCTGTATACTTACCTGTGACCTCGTGGATCGTCCTAGTGACTTCTCAAAATCACTCGATGTAGATCGAGTGACTTTCGTCGTGATTACGCGACCGGCGTTTGAGCGACGACGTGATTGGTTCACGCACGCGACCGAGCGATAGCCAGATCACGTCGTCCAATGAGAGTGCAGCATCCCTCCGATCAAGGGAATGAGTCTGATAATCGACTCAGCGCGTGTGTGAGTGAGACCGTGTCGTTTTCAACCAACGACACGACAAGAGCCAATAAGACAGCTCGGCGCGTAGGTAGCTTCGCGCCGAAATAGAACGCACTACGCGTGCGCGTCTCCATAGTGGGGAGGAAGAGATCGTTCTTCGAGGACAGTCCGTCGCGAGCCTTCGGTACGATGACTTGTTCTCAATACTCGTGTCGTTTCAATCATCCGAGCCGGCGTTCTTATCCTGCATTCCGCTTGCGTTAATAGCGTGACACACACGAGAAGCAATACGCATATAGGATAGTTCGCGAGATACAAGCGACAGATCCCACGCGCTTTATTACGGCTAATTTCCGTACATTCAATTCCCGCGAGAAGATCGCTGTACAACTGAAATATATATTAATTTTGTTATTTGTTAATACAAATACGAGTGAGTTATTACGCGACCCCAGTACATATCCTATCCGACCGTTAGTAATTGCGCATCGCATAACAAGGGCGTGGCCGACGGCCTTGAACACGTCCGCGGCGTACGAGACGGCATCCATCTTAAGAAGGAAGGATGGGGCAACGCAGATATTACAAGTTTTCTGTATTTCTTACAAAAATACAGTGGCGACCGTAAATTCAGCCCAAGTAAGTGGCGTAATTAATAATTTTCGACAATTACAATCGTCTGTCCGGTCACAACCTAACCTTGCAGCTGTCGGCTGCATCAGCCGTCACGGAGACGACAGCCAGCGAACAGCCGGTAGCCAAGGCAGTGTGCCACGGGAACATACCGGTGGTATGCGCCATGCGAGCGGACGAGAGCAAGCCCGAGGCGAGACCCAGGATCCAGCCGATGGTGTCAGCCGCCATAACGGACATCCTAAGGATGGATCAGAACGTGCGGACGGCGAAACAGCAGTGGCAGGACAAGGCGTCAGGGTTGCGACAGGTGCAACGCGAAAGAGACGCGAGAGACCCGTAAGCGCGGGGCATAAAACAGCGGCCAGCGGGCCAGTCAATTTATAATAACTTAATATAGTTTTCCGTTATGTTGCGAGTGCGACAAAAATATACACTTTTCGTTTATGTGGCGAATTTGATAAGTAAATATATGATTTTTTCATGTCGCGAGTTCGATGAACATATATATATATAGTTTGCGTTTATATCGCGAATGCATAAAATAATTGGTTTTCGTTTCAGTTGCCAAAGCAACAAAAGTATAATTTGTTTATATCATGAAACCAATAATGATATATTATTTTCATTTATTTAGCGAATGCGGTCAAATTATAGTTTCCTTCATGCCGCAAGTTCAATAAAGTATATATGGGGCATTCCACGCCAATTCGCAAGGGGTCAGACTTCGACCTTTTTATTTTTGATGGCTGCTCGTTTTTTAACGGGTCTTCACGAGTACTATACCCATGTAAGAGCGTTTCTATAATAAATGTAGCGTTTCCGAAATAGGGCCTGCGCAAAATAAGGACTCCAAAATTTTCAATGAATTTTTTCGCCTATTAGACAACGTCCAAGAGAAAAATTCATTGAACATAAAATACGCTATTTAGATCACAGTTTAAAAAAAAAATTACTCCAAATTTTTATAATAATAATTTTAAGCTATTAAAGTAAAAAAACACAAAAATTTGAATATCTCGAAAACCCCATTTTCTATTTTTTTGAAATTTATAGTGAATATTCTAGGGAGTATTAGAAAAAATTTTAAGACCGGTCCGAAGTTGGGCAGAAAACGGGAATTTTTTATAGATTTTTTTGTGAGGCAGTAGTACTATTTGACTCATAAAAATGCAGTTAACCGGCTCACTAGTAACGCGAAATCAACGTTTTGTGCCAAAACTGATAAGACCTGTTTTCAGCAACCCAAAAAGCATGGGTGTACCAAGTTATATTCAAATCCGTTAAAAATTGGGAAAAATATTCATGGTGCGCATATATGCGTCATTACCAGTTGTGGCACTTTTTTTCCGCGCATATATGCGTCATTACCAGTGAACCGGTTAAAAACGCGTTTTAGACAATTCTGAATCGATTTAGATATACTTTTTTTTTTTTTAGTAATTGTTACTCATTGACAAATAAAATGAGTGAATTGTACCTTCTGTACACGCCGGTAAAATTGTTTTACTGAATCATAATGAAGATCTCGACATAGCACACGACAATTGCAATGAACAGTGTTGGAAAGGCGAAAAAAATAGATTTGTGAGGAAATTTAATTCAATAAGTACATTTATTTAAGAACATATTATTTATTACTTTATTATTTTGTGCTCAGTATAATTATTCGAAAATGAGTAATCTTTAACAATTAATTTATAATTTTTACTTGGTATGACGCAGTGGACACGTTGAGTCTGAGGTATTCTTTTCGTTTGATCGTACCGACCTGTCAAAAATTCGGTGGCGATTTCATAATTTTTTTTGTCCCAATAAGTATTGGGTCGGTACGATCAAACAAAAAGAATATAAGGTGAAAGTAGTAGGTCAGAGAGGAGAATGGGTGACTATATTGGTTAAGTTGGGAAGCGAGGAGGATAAACGGAGGGTGCTGGAGGCTAGGAGAAAGGAAAGAAGCAGCTTTAGGGTGAAGATGGATGAGGACAAGTCGGTGGAGAGGAGGGTGAGAGAAAGAGCGGAGAAAGAAAAAAGAAAAGAAGGGAGAGAGAAGGAGGGTTATGGATCAAAAAGGACCACAGATGAAGAGATTGCGAAGAGAATGGAGGAGAAGCTTCTAATGGACACGGACGAGGACGAGGAAGGCAGGAAGGAAGGAGAGTAGGAGGGAGGCAGATTAAAGAGGAGGGAGATAGGAGACGGGGAGAGAAGTAGCAGGGGAAAGGGAGGGGAAGAGGAGATGGAAATATGACGGAGGTTTAATGCATGTGTTTTCAGATTGAGGTAGAACGAGAAGGAGAGAAGGTGACGAGTCAAAGGAGGGAGTACGACAGAAGGAAGGAGAAGAGCAGTGATAGATGGAAGGGATGCGGAGAGATGTCGGAAACAGTAGAAGCCAGGGAAGAGGGACGGATGGAAGACGAAAGGAGGTGGAAATTATTTGTGAGGCCGCTCATGGTTAGGTCGTGAAGGGATGGAAAGATTTGGTTGTAAAGGGTTGGGTACGTCCCCGCAAAACGCCACATGATTACAAGATTGTAAACCCTACGGGGATATACAATAAAATTTCTACTACTACTACTACTACTACTAGTACTACTGCCTCACAAAAAAATCTATAAAAAATTCCCAAGTTTTCTGCCCAACTTCGGACCGGTCTTAAAATTTTTCTAATACTCCCTAGAATATTCCCTATAAATTTCAAAAAAATAGAAAATGGGGTTTTCGAGATATTCAAATTTTTGTGTGTTTGTTTACTTTAAGGGGATATGCCACTGTAGAGCACGAAAAAAAATAGGCATATTTCGGGAATTTTTTTTGGCGCTATAAAGAGATCAATCGAAATTCTGTAAAATGGGATTTATAACTCTAGTAATGAAGTACAAAAAATATTTTTTTTTAATTTCGTTCATGATAAAATGGCGGCTGCGCAGCATTTCTCCGTCGGTGCCTTTTTTTTTTTTGAAGGGGTCCACGGCCGGAAACCTAATTCCCGCAATTTTTGACCTGGAACAAAAAACCAAAGTTTTTTCGATTCTATAGAACAACAGCAAGAGACGTACGTAGGATTTTTTCGATATATTGATTTTTCGCGAAATGGTGCACTTTTGAAAAAAAAAGTTTAAAATTTCATGAAAAAAATCGTCACAAAATTGTTTATAAAAAAAAAAAAATGCAATATAAAAAAAAATCCTACGTACGTCGCTGGAGAAAGCAATTTTGAATATACCGTTAAATTTTCAGATCGATCGGTGAAGATTTGTTTGAGTTATGTTTCCGGCCAGTTCAAAAAAAGTGATTTCGAGAAAAACGCGTTTAAAGTTTTAAGTACTGTAAAATCATATTATATTCTTATATACTTTTAATCTGCGATGCCACCATACAATTGGCCTTCTAGATTGACATCCTCCTCTTCTTTGTCCTTTCTTAAGGCTTTCAAGTTGATTCGAGCCTCTCTTGCACCTTCACTCAACGATTGTTCCGGTTTCTTGATGCGCTCCGCGTCCACCTCCATGCATAGATTGTAGCTGTTTGGGCCAATTGTCATGCCCATAGTGTCGATTACGTGCAAAATTGAGGAAAATCCGTCATTGAACACACAAGTAGCAATATTTGTGGCAATATCTAATACTAATTTTCCACTAGACTGTTGTGCCGTGCCTTGAGGATCAGGGTCGGCACAGGGTTCTTGGATCCGCCGGGAGAAGGAGGAAGAACACTTGCTCAATTCTCGGATAGTTATTGATAAATAAAGACGTTTATTAATATGAATACAGTTGTCGTTACACTTCACTGCCCTGACTTGTGGGCGTTAGTTATATGTCTCGTTCGGTCGTGCGCGACTTAGCCTTCGGTTATGGACTGCCCGCCTCTTCTCGGAAGGGCGGGCTTTTATCTCTCGCGTGCTACTTCCGCGATGCTGACTTAGCTGTCAGCGCTTTTGCTTCCAAGTGGGTGACCTGGATGCCACTTGCGACACCCGGAATGCCACATCAGGAAGATGTGGCAATAATCGGTGGTCCGCTGACAGCTAAGGTGTCATAATTAGGTCGCGACGATTTCCTCACAACAAGACATTGATTTTGGAGCCATCGTCCATACGGTCGAGTTGAAACTCTCGTTGCTATTCTGAGTAAATCCGCCGATGCAACGAGTGAGAAGATCGTCCTTACTCAATTCTTTGTACACAGGCTTTATTGCTTCGAAAACTTCGTTGTGCATAGGTTGTTTGTGTTGATAATCGCCCAAACTGTTTGTTGCTTTCGCTTTTTGCCAAGTGCACCATGAATCTTCTCCAATTGGGCACTTGTCGTGTTGCGGATTATTATCTGTAGATAATTTATGATACAATGTACCCCATATAGCGTTCTTCATCTTTTCAATCGAATCGCAATTTCTACGAATAGCTAATCCGTAATATATAAAAAGTTCGTCGAAAAGCTTGCCTGTCAATTTTCCTTTTCCTCCAAGTCCTTTTTTAGCTTTTTTCAAATTACGGAGACGGGTGCCCATTCGTTTCTGAACATGATCTATGCATTCTTTTTTCTGTACTGTAATATTTTCATAAGGCGTAGCATCTGTAATACCTTTAAAGGTCTTGGAATCGCCGTCGCCGATATAACTTGTGTACTTCACGTTATGTAAGGTTTCAGATCGCCGAAACATTTCAACAACAGCGTCGATTTCCATTTTTCCAGCCGATCCCTCGTGGTTTGCTTGGCATTCGCTCGCATGATTTTCTGACCATTCCGCATATTCTTCTGTGTCTTATTTTTTCTTCCAATATTCACACGCTTTACAATATTTTGATTTTACTATGACATCTATAACTTTGCCAGTGTACCAACCAATAAGAGAAACCAAGCCATACAAAGATGAAAATCCACGTTTTCGCCAAGATCCGTCGCCCGATATCGTGATTCCATTTTTGTCTCCTTTCTCAGCAGAAATTGTTTTTTCTTTTTTTGCTGCATTCGAAATACTGTTCTTACAAACAGTAAGTTGCATTAGCAATGTTTTAACGACCTTGTCATAAAACGAATGAAACATCGGGCGGGGCAGTTCCATAAACGCACAAAATTTTGTTATTCCGCGTAAACCAACTCCAAGCAATCGCATGGCAAGCACAATGCTGCGGTTAATTTCGTAGGCATTCTTAACATAAGGGCAACTTGGTATTTCTGTTTTTTCACACTTATCACAGGACACAACTATTTTAAATCCCAAACCTCGTTTGCTAGTTTCAGTGAACTTCACTTCCGAATGGCACACTTTACAAACAACGAAATGGCGGCAAAAACTGCTACGAAATTTAAGAGACGATAGCTAAAAGTAGAGTCCACTTCAATATCATAAAAATTACGCTGCTTCAATTTCTTTGCCGATGCGCTGACATTCAATTCCTCGGGCGCTTCCATTTCATGTCGATTCATCGGTCTTCTGCGTGACGCTTGCGGTTTCTTGCTGAATGCACTGTCAGTTTTTGATCCTTTTTTATAACGACCCCTTTTATCGTCACTCAGGTGAAAATCAGTTGCAATTATCACTGTATTATATGAAATATTATTCGAATATTACAACACGAAAGCAAAGCGTCCTTTTCAACGGTCAACCTTCGCTTTACTAACGCTACACAGACGTTCTTCACATGTACATTACTAATACTGACCCCTATAGTCATCCAGGTAAATTCTTAACATTCTAGACTATTCGGGGGACAGTCCCTTCTCTATCGACTGCCGTTATATCTGCTTCCATACTCCAAAATTACAGTGCGCGCAGTGATCACAAAAGGCGCTCGGGGCATATCTGAGAGCATTGCGGCAGAATTGAAAATTTGGACATTTAGATATTTTTGCCGCCCTCCATCTTTTGGTATATCATTTTTAAGACCCTAAAACACCTTTTAAGCAAAAAAATTTTTTTTCGATTTTTTGAAAATTCTACATACCCCCTTAATAGCTTAAATATATTATTATAAAAATTTAGAGTAATTTTTTTTTAAAACTATGATCTAAATAGCGTATTTTATGTTCAATGAATTTTTTTCTTGGACGTTGTCTAATAGGCGAAAAAATTCATTGAAAATTTTGGAGTCCTTATTTTGCGCAGGCTCTATTTCGGAAACGCTACATTTATTATAGAAACGCTCTTACATGGGTATAGTACTCGTAAAGACCTGTTAAAAAACGAGCAGCCATTAAAAATAAAAAGGTCGAAGTCTGACCCCTTGCGAATTGGCGTGGAATGCCCCATATATTTGTGAGTTTATCCATTATTAACTCTGCATAGTCATCTGATAGAGTAAAACTGTTCTTGACATGTACTGCTAATACATCTAGATTTTTGTTGGATTCTAACAAGACTGTAACCAATTCCTCTTTTTTTATTAAATATTTCATCTTCTCTATTATCTTATTTTTTTAATATTAAGGGTTTGAATGTGACATCAATGATGTAGTAGATTATAAAATTTTTTAGGAGGATTTCCAGGAAAGTCAGATACGTTTTGTATAAAGCAAACTGTAAAGAAAACTGTTAAAAAAACGAGAAATTCTTAAAAGTAATCTTATACGAAGTACTCTATTTACGTACATAGGTAGATGTGCTTAAAATACTATATAAACTATTAAATTATTATAGGCTTGCAAAAGTTTATCGTATTTTTAGCATACTTCTTGTATTAGTAAAAGAAGTATGCTAAAAATCCAATAAATTTTTGCAAGCACCTAATATGTAACTAGTAGAAGAGAAAATCACCTATACCATTAAATTCGGCCAGTTAATAAAAAGTATCTGTAATTTCTGTAAATAATATTATGATTTCCATAAATATTATGTACGTGTGTGAAACAAAGGAAATAACGCGTAGGACCACTTAGTTGCTTGCTATCTTTATCTCCTTATTTGACAGAATCCCCAATTATTCTTTTATCAGTACATTATATAGCTTCCCCTCAGGGGGCGGGGGAGACCACCGGGGACCCTTTGGGGGCCCTAAGAGTCTTTCCCGCTACGGGTTTTGCGAACCCGAAGTACCCGAGCACACCAGTACCGTAATCTCCGTCAGTCTTCGGGCTGGCAAAGACCGGGGAGTCCTTTTAAGGACTCGCGAGGCAGACTACCTCTATAAACAATTGTCCGGCTGGACGGGGCCGTGAGGGAAGAGCCTTTGCTCTCCCCGACCGTTCTACGGGAAGGAAAACCCAGACAGAAAACCGGGGGTCCGGTCGCCCTGCTTAGGAGTCCGTTACAGCTTCAGCTTCGTGCTGGCTGACGGGCTCCAACGACCGGTAGGGGAAGGCGACCCCGAGTTCAAACGCCCGGTCGGCCGGGACCGTTAGGGAGGAGTTTCTACTCCTCCCGCCGGCCTAGAGGAAGGAAAACCTCGATAAAAAACCACGGGGTGGGTTCGGATCCCTCGACCATTGCACGCCGGTGCTCCGGCGGGTCGGGGGATTCGGACTCGTTGGGACGGGGTTTTGGCCCTCTCGCCCATTCCACGCCGGTGCTCCGGCGGGGTGGGAGGGTCTTGTGGGGATCTGGGGTCCGGGGAGGGTGGTCCTCACCTCCGAGGCGGGCAGGGATGCCGTCTCGCCAAGGAGGTGGGAAGACTTCGTCTCTTCGGAGGCGGAGTAACCCTCTTTCGGGCTGTCCCTGTACGTGGTGCAGGGACAACCGGAGGAGAGGCCCGTGCTGGAGACTTGCACACCAAGGACGTGGTCCCACGGTGTCTCCAGCACGGAGGGTCGTCCCAGGCCGCTCGGACATTATCCGAGGTCGGGGCCGGGGCGACCTGGGTGGGAGAGACCCGTCGGGCCGCTCGGACTTATTCCGAGGTCGGGGCCGGCGGGTCTAGCCGCCGGGTGTAACAGACCGACGGCGAGTACGTTAGCTCCGGTGGTCGGGGATCGCATCCCTCCCGAACCCGGTCATCGGAGCAGAAGGTTAACCCGGGTGCGGAGGATACCTTGGCCCGGGTTAAGGAATGAAAGCTGGTCGCCACGGCGGGCAAGGCCATGGGTGGGGTGCGACACCCTTGGCCCCAACCGTCCGTGGAGCCCCCCGCGTGGCGGCACCCGCTGCGGTGCCCCGGGTGTCGGAGCCCGGGCACCCCTGAAAGCCCACGGTGCGTCGGCTCCTTGATCGGCCCCGCCCGTGGATGTGTAAGGGGCTGGAGACCAGCGCCCCCGTTGATAATTCCGGGGGCCCGAGTCATAATCACCTCCCCTGGGGGAACTCGGGGGCGCCTGTCGGTCGGATAGCTTCTGGCCGGCCGGTGAGGGCATGCCTTGGGTGGTAGAGCCGCAGCGGGGAGTGGGATCAAACTAGAGATGAGCGGCAAAAATTTAAACCCCAAGACGAGCTTAGGGAGCGCAAGAGGCAACAACCGGGGGCCGGGCACTGGCCCTCGGAGGAGTTGCAGAGAGGAAGTCCCGACAGCGCCATCGAGTGCGGGGACAGGGATAGATGCAGGGGGTATGGCGACGGGGAAACAACCGCCCCTTGCCCTCCCATTTCCCAGGGATCGAAAATACCCACCAGAACCATAAAAAGCAAGGTGGCGGGGCCGAAGAGAGTGCAAGAAGCGAGAACTAAACAGCTCTCACAGAGGACTACCAATTCCCCGACCAAGACGGCGCTCGCGGCTCTGAAGAAGAAGAAGGAATGGGAGAAGGACGCCGACAAACTCATGGCCACGGCAAAAGTGGCCATGGTGAGGATCGACGACGCCCTTGCCTTGACGGGTCGCGACACAACAACACCGTCGGTCGCGGATCCGATAGAGATGAGGGACGATAGCGAGGAGAGTGAGAGCGATTCTGTTGTGGAGGCAACGGAATCTGAGAGCGACGACCAGTCTGCTGCAGGGAAATTGTGGCAGAAGGACGACGCATTAAGAGGGAGGGAAAGGCCAGTGACCACGGGAGGCGACGAAGCTAAGAAGGCCCTTCTAGCTAAGAAGGAGCGCCTAAAGGAAGAGACAAGACTTCATGAGCTGACCGACAGAGCGACGCCGGCAGAGCTTTCGAAAGGGAGGAAAATCCAGGAGATCAAGATGTTGGAGGAACTCAAACATACTCCGACGGATGATCTCCCTAACAGGATTCTGGAGGCAGTCCTTGTCGTTGACAAGGTCTGCTCCACGGCCAAGAACATCAAGGGCGGAGATCAGGGCTGCCTAAAAGACGCGGCTCCGACGATTACGGCAGCGATCACCCATCTGGTCAGTAGGATGGGCCGAGAAGATAGGGTGGACAGGGATGTGGAGATGGAGGAGTTCCGCACCCAAATGGCAGCCCTAAGGGAGGACAATACCAGGCTCCGCGAATTGGTGGAGAGAGCAATCCCCCCTAGAGAAGATGAAATGATGGAGCTAGAAGAGCCCCCTGTCAACAACTCCCAAACGAACTCTCCAGTACTCAGCAAAAGAGACAGGAAAGCCAACGCCCCCCTCAGGGGTCAGGGGCGGACTCCGGGGGCACATCTGAGGGCTTTCCGGGCCACCCCTGATACGGGTTTTGCGAACCCGAGGTACCCGAGCACAGCAGCACCGTAATCTTCGTCAGTCTTCGGACTGGCGGAGACCGGGGAGTCCCATGGGAATCGCGAGGTAGGCGGCCTCTATAAAAAGTCCGCCCGGCTCGGACGGAGTCGTGAAGGAGAGCCTGCTCTCCCAACCGTCCCCCCAGGGGTCGGGGGCGGCCTTAGGGGGTCCTTCGGGGCCTCTGAGGGGCGTCCCCGATACGGGCGTGGCAAGCCCGGGGTACCCGAGCTCGGGCAGGCTGGGCTCGTGAGGCCGGGAAGCCAACCAGCCTAGGAGAAGGAAAACTCCGAAATCAAACCAACTTAGAAAATACTATGATGAGTTCTAAGAAAGGTAAGAAGTTACCGCCTCAGGGTGACCGGACACCCAGGGGCCGGCGAGAGGGGGGTATTGTCCCAGCCTCCCTCCCGTCGTCATCGAGTGATGGGCCACCCGGCGGGTCCGGAGCGAGCCCGCCGGGGGAATCGGCAATCGCTGCCGATGGGGTAAAGAGGAGGAAGTCGGAGATGTCGGAGGGGTCGGAGTGTTCTGACACTTACTCCATGTCCTCAGTGAGAACGACGAGGAGTCAAATAAATATGGAGGGAGCCGCCTCCGTGAGGGTGTTGAATCTGAGGGCCTTGGAAGAGTGTGCTCGTGAGGACCTTGAAAAATTCCCGTACAAGTTGGGGAGTCGTGTCGGGGAGCTGGCGATAAATGGTCTGGAAAACAGAGCTAACCACTTTCTATATAGGTTCCTCGTTATGCCTGAACGCGAGTTGAACGAGAAGGGTGAGATAAAAGTAACGGTGGACGAGGAAAACGTCCGGTACGTAGGCCTGGTGGTTGAGGTAGTTGAGAGCCTCGGAAAACAGGTACGGTCGTTAGGAAGTAGATTAAAAGAGAGCCTGGAGAGGAGGAAGGAGATGATAGATGAAGTCAGCGAATTGAAGGCCAAGTACAAGTGCCTGGAGGATAAACTGAAGGAGAGGGAAAAAATTACGGAGGTGACTCCCATGGAGGTGGAAACCGTGAGGAGGAGGGGGGGTGGAGATGTCGACGCAGACGCCTCCCTTCTCTCTCCCTCAGAAGGAAACTCGGGGGGTCGCGGTTCAGGCGACCTCTCGTACCAGGAGCAGAGGCAACGATGCCCCTGGTAAGGGGGCATTTGGTGATCGGGGACCCGAGGGGGGGGGGACTGGTGGGAGGGGTGGTCGGTGGCGGCGCGGCGGCTCCTGTTCCCTCGCTCGCGGGAAGAGATTCCCGTGGGGGTGGGGCTGGGGGGGCGGCGCGTGTGCCGCCGTCCACGGGAAGAAAAAAGAGGGCCAAGGCAGCGTTGCCGGTTCCCCCGAAAACGGCGGCGGTGACGCTAACCGTCCCTGGGGGGTCACCAGCGACGTATGCCGAGGTCCTCAGGACGGCGAGAGAGAAGGTCTCTCTCGCCGATTTGGGAATTGGGCAGATTTCCTGCAGACGGGCCATCACCGGGGGCCTCGTGATAGAGATCCCCGGAGATGGACAGGGAGAGAAGGCGGACCTTTTGGCGCGGCAGGTAAGTGCCGCGCTGGAGGGTTCCGGGGTGCGGGTCTCCAGGCCTGCCAAGTGCGTCGGGCTGCGCTTGGTGGGCCTGGATGACTCCGTCACCCCGGCGGAGATAAAGGCCGCCATCACCGCAGATGGCGGCTGTAGAGAGGGCGACGTGACTGTCGGAGAGATAGTCCGTCGCCCTCAGGGAATGGGCGTGACGTGGGCGCGGTGCCCGGTGGGCGCCGCGAACGCGATCATGAGAAAGGGATTGAAGGTGGGGTGGAGCAGCCCAAAGGTGGGGCTGCTCCGAGCCCGCCCCTCAGGTGTTACAGGTGTCTCGACGTGGGTCACGTCGGGGCCCTGTGCACCTCCCCGGTGGACCGCAGCGGTCTCTGCTACCGCTGTGGCATCAGCGGCCACCGGGCCAGAGGGTGTCCTGCGGCGGCCCCGAGATGTCCGCTTTGTGCGGACTCGGGGTTGCCTGCAGGGCACCTGATGGGGGGGGGGGGCGGGCTGCGCTCACCAGGGGGGGAGGGGGACGAGGGCCGCCGGGGACGGCGGTTCCTCCACCTCCTCCGCCCTCCGGACAGGCCTCGGCTTGTCCGGAGGTTGAGATGGGCGAGGGGGGATCGACCTCTAGGGTCACCCCTCCTCGTCCGTCCCTGGATGAGAGTAAGCCGGCGGTCCGGGGGGGCTCGGGAGGATTCCCTAAGGGGTTTCCTCCACTTGTGCTCCCTCGGGTCGCCGGGAGGGTTCGAGCTGGGAACCAAGGTTCGTGGCCCGGGCCCTCGGAGGAGGCGGGCCTCGGGGGGGGATGGGTCTGAGGACCCCTCCTCCCTTGTGGCCCGCGGGGGGCCGGGGCTCGAGGGCGGTTACTCGAGCCCCGACCCTGTCCCCGTAATAGGGGGCGCGGCGGCGGGGATTGTGGTACCCGTCGCCGCTTAGGTATCCCCCGTGCGTGCGCCACCGGGCGTGCGTGGCGGGGGGCTCGAGGGGGGGGGGGGCTGGGGGAGGTCGGGGTATTTGCCCGCTCCTCTGGTTTCCCCTCGGGCGGGTAGGGAGCCCTCGGATAGGGTTCGGTGAGGGGCCTCCCGGAAGTAATGATAGCCAGTTCCCGGGAGGCCCCTGCGAGACGCCAGGGTAGGCCACACGTCAGGTTTTAGCCGGTAAGAGTCCGGCATAACCGCCCGCCCCACCGCCGGGGCGGGGGTACTCATGAGAGTTTTCCTGACGTAAAAAAAAAAAAAAAAAAAGGAAAGCCAACGCCCAACGCGTCCTGAGGGACTCCCCAGGTGAGGACTCTGAGGACGAGAGGGAGAGGAGAGAGAAGATGGAGGCCGAAATGAATCGGCTGCGTATTCTCGACCAAATCACGGATGAGGGTATGCCGGAGGTGCACAGGCCCCAATTAGGCGGAAGGGAGCCTGTACTCTTAGAAAGGGCTGTTCCGCCTGGAGGTACAACTTCTAAGCTGCCACCCCTTGGGGAACAGCCCTCTGAGGAGAGAACACCCTAACCAACAGGGTGGAAGGGATGTTCAATAGACTGGCGGCCAGCCTAACGTCCATGGTGGCGAACAGTCTGGCTGGCCAAAAACAGCCTGGGAAGAACGCGCAACCCATGGTAAAGGATAAACCAAGGGCAGCGGGCAAAGAGGAGATCAAAGGCGGCAAGGGGGGTCAGGACGCGAACAGTGTGGGCAAGGACAAACCCAAGCCCACATTCGCACAGGCCCCATGATACAAAGACAAGGGTATGCTCACTTGGTGGTAACTCATTGCGCAGAAATATGGAATAGTGGGGATGTCACCATACGTACGTCATACTCGACTGTTTCCGGAACGATTCGAGCAGGTTTGGCTCGAAATATGGCTGCTGTTTATCGCTGTCAGCAGTCCACAGCAGTCTACAACTGTATTTATTAAAATAAATTGTGCGGTTAGTCTACAGCTGTATTTATTGAAATGAATTGTGCGGTAAAAGGGTGTAAAAACTATTATCGCAAAACAAAAAATTTGGGGAAAAATGTGCAATATTTTTCATTCCCAAAAGAAAATAATATGGCACTATAAAGTGGCTCGAAGTGTGTAAAACACAAGATATCAAAGGTAAAGTACCGTAAAAATAATTTGTGCCATTACTGTAATAAATGATACAAACAATTCATTACATTCTGTTTTCTTTCTGCTTTATTTGTGCATGTAATACACTCTCCTTTGTTCCGTATTGCATAATTTGGACTGCCAACTTTACCAAAACGTCACACTAACGACTCGGCTGTAACAGTGTCCTGACATTGGAATATATAATGCAATATGTTGTAAATGAAACGTTCATTTCGTGGAACATTCGGGATTTTATCGTTACCTAGACATTGAGGTCACGTTTCAGCGACGTAATGGCTTAAATATTATAAAGCATAAAGTATTGCAAATACGGATCATTAGAATTTTCGTTAAGAGAAAGAACATATTTTTATATATTTAATAGATTAGAACCTAATATACTATACATTTTGTATGTACATTTTGTTGTTTAGGAAGGATATGTTCAGTTTATTTTGAACCTTCGTGTTTTACAAAGTCATTGCAGCAGCAATTGCTAGGGTACTCCCCGAGAAAAGGTCGCAAACTAAGAAACGATGCAATGCCTACGTTGCATTTGTTTCACAAATTGCAAGTGGAAAAAACTCCATTGCTTGATAACTCTGAGAAAACAACTGTTGCTTTATTGCATGTTGACGATGTCCCTAATGCAATGACAAATACGTTGATGTCCACCGTCAATAAATCTGAAGAACCGATAAATGCATCGACACACATCAATGATTCCACCGATGTCATCGATGCTGTCGTGTCTATAGACGTGGTGGATGTATCATCGACAAGTATAGAAGATACGTCCAAAAATACTACGGTTGCCGTAATTGGTTCACCTGCTGCAACGGATCTTTGTAGCCCCAATAATGACATAGACTACATGTAAGTTCTGTGGTAGTGAAGAATATAATGTTGTATCTTGTTTTTGAAGAAAAAATGTAATATTAAATTTTTATTGATATTACAGAACACGAATCAGTATTGTGGAATAGTATATGTCGTTTCTGAGTTAATTTTAATCGTACATTAATTTTATTGTATTTATTTTTGGACTGTTTGACAAAATGTATCTATTAATTTTTTCCGCATGGTATTAGTCTTATGTGCGTTAGTCTTATATACGATATATAGATACGATATAATAGATTGTTCGCATTTTATTTCTTGCTTTCAGACAAAAACTGCAATGGAAATTGGCAGTCTTGAAAAAGAAATTCAATATTTATAAGAAGAAAAAAGAAATTGATAGGTTAGTGTTTTTTTTTATTTTCATAATGACATGGGCGCTTTTGTAAATGATTCTTTTGCAGATGATTATTTTTATTTTTATAAATATAAGTTCTGAAATCACTTCTACATACAACTTTGTAATTACAAGTAATTTATCATTGAAGTTACTTCAAATGCTATTTACAGAGATAATTTATAATCGATGTAATATAAATATGAAAGTTATCGTTTTTCAGCAAAATTCAACTCGCTGCAATGAAGAAGAAAATGCAGCAGTTCAAGCGAAATCGGTCATTTGAAGCCGACAAGAAATACGAAACGAAGATGTACGATGTTTTGAAAAGGGTATTCACGCCAGGACAAATTCGGATGCTTTTGAATCCTTCTCAGAAATATATAGTTTGGTCTTCGGAAGATATAGCCAGTGCTATGTCATTGAGATGCGTCAGTCCAAAAGCATACCGGTACCTCAGAAACGTTATGAAAATACCGCTACCATCGCTACAAACGCTTCGAAGGTGGGCAACCGACATTAATGTAATATCACGGATCAAATCTTCGAAAAGATCAATTAATATTTAATAAATTGGCTGATATTATACATGACAAAATACAACAAATTCAACTACCACGCGATGTTATTTTGTGCCTCGTTCGAACACGAACATATATCCGAGTACGTGAAATTAATCGGCAGATATGTGAAAGCAATAGAAAAAAAATAGAAGAAGGAAATTAGTAAAATTTACTAACAATAAAATATTTTAATACATATCTTTGTTGTTTTCTTTTCCTGGAATACATTTCTTTAATTATTATTTTAAAATTTATTAATTCAATATTAAATTATTTAATTTAATGTTTTATTCCTTAATCCCTTAATTTCGCTTCTTATACATTCTTGTTTAAATAATAATTTATCAAATTAATTTATTGCCCATTTCATTTACATATTTATTATTCATTTAATTAACACTGTTAACAATTTTAATACTTTATTGATAAAGTATACTTTATTAATAAAATATTATATATATATATATATATATATATATATATATATATATATATATATACAGGGTGAATCTTAATGGATGCACCAACTTTTTACCATAGGAGATGAGTTACCGACTGCAACTGTAATCAACCGAACGATCCATAGGTGACACCAGCTTGAATCGACCGCTTCGATCGACGAGTCCGAGGTGATGTACAGGCAAGTTAGAAACTGTGAATCAAATAACGTATATCGCGCGCGCGCGCATGTACATACTTTTCTAATATATCCAACTGTCTTACGCATTTTTCTTTTTACATATAATTTTATTTAATAACGCGATTATTATTCTCCATCTATGCGCAACGTATCTACCGCATGTACTACGTTTACGCGAGCGTTACTTCTGTAGTAACTTACGATAATTCACTCGTTTACGCAGAGTAAATTATCGTAAAATTACCACAAAATTCCGTTTACGCGTAGGAATTATCGTAAGTTACTACAGAAGTAACGCTTGCGTAAACGTTAGTAAAAGTATCTTTTTTATACGATTTTTTAAAAATATTTATATTTTAATAAAGTTTTACTTGGTGGCGATTTCTTTTCACGCTTACGCGGAACATTTTAGCGCGTAAAAAAAGAGTTGGATATAAGCGGCAAAAAAATATAAAAATATTCTACCATTCTTATACAAAATTGAGCAATTGCAGTATCTCTCATTCGCGTAAAAATCACGTGTCGTGTCTTCGCGAAAAAAAAATAAATAAAACTCGAGTGTTGAAGTAAAGTGAACACGCGAAGTATTATAGTAATGCTATACAATGACGTTGTTTTCTCTATGAGTATCACAATAATATCGTCTGAAGGAACGTTTGAAGCCCGCGTTATATCATACAAAGCATACTTTCACGTACTATAATCGAGCGATTGTCTGCGCGATGTATCAGTCGCAAATAAGTCCCAAATGGTACCTATAGAAACTCTCGTATTTTTCGTGAAATTTATTTATACGTTTCGTCAAATTTATTTATACTTTACGTTTATGTATCTTCTTGATCTTGAATAAAACGCAGCTTCGCTTCGACGATTATACATGACGAACGTACAATGCATCTCGTAGGTGCGACGGTGCCATTCTATTTTTCAAATTATGAAAATAAAAAATACTAACAACGACGATACATGATAATATCAAAAGAGTACAAGATTAAATATAAAGATATAAAATCAAGGCGCGTACAAAGGGGGAGGAATGGCAACGCCGAAGAGGATGCGAAGGAGAGACAGGCTTAGCGAAATTAATAAGTACGAGCTATGTACATATGTACAACGATAACAACTGATCATTCTCATTAAAATTATTTATAATTGTCAATCGCTTATTGTCGTCGTATAGAGAAGCGCGAGAGGGCCGGACAAGGAGAAAAAGAGAGAAAATAAATTTTTAATCATTTTCTAAATTTGCTATCTGAAAATCGTGCTAATATTGTTGTACAATTATTCAGAAATTGAGAATTTTTATAGCCATAATAATACTATGAATGAAGCGATCCTAAAAAGATGCGCTTCGGAAAGGCATTAAAAATTTATTACTTTATTATTTTTCTATAAGAAATATTCTACTGTATACTTTATAAAAGTAATAATTTGAAAAATTGGAAGTAATAACAGTGGACTTCCGCACCACCCTTGAGGTACCACCAATGGCGCGTTAGGTTTTTTAAAGTGGACCTTCGCCTGGAGCCATATTGTACCACATCTTTAGACCTTTTTCAGTATAAAAGTTCAAATAGATACATTGAAGTCATATTGCGTAAGAGCGCACGCAGATGAAAAATTACATCAACGTGTGACCGTGCGCAACACATCACCAATTTATCATATTTTTACTTTAGTATGTGCTCGAAATGGCCCCCCTCCATCCTCTCACAAAATGTAGCCCTTGTCAAAATTGCACGACGCACCCGGCGCAAGACCTGTGGAGTTATTGCACGGCAAGCTCGTACAATTCGATCCCTCAGATCTTGAGCATTAGCAGGTCGCGTTGCGTAAACTTGCTGCTTAAGATGACCCCACAGAAAAAAGTCTAGCGGTGTGAGGTCTGGTGAACGCGGTGGCCATTCGTGGGGACCATAAAGTCCGATCCAACGGTTACCGAATTTCTCATTTAATAACTCCCTTGTTGCCCTGGCAGTGTGTGCTGGATGGCCATCCTGTTGGAACCACATGTTAGCACGTAATTCCAACGGCACCTCATCCAACAAGTCAACAAGTTCATTGTTGAGAAATCTTCGGTATCGGTCACCATCGATCCTATCATCAATAAAATGTGGCCCAATGATGTGGTCTCCGAGAATACCCGCCCAAACGTTCACCGACCACCTGACTTGTGTATGCGCTTGCTGCATCCAGTGAGGATTCTCAGTGGCCCAATAATGTGAGTTATGACGGTTGACTTTGCCATCATTATGGAAAATACATTCGTCCGAAAACAGAATGTATTTCGAAAAATAATAATTTTCCTCACTCACATTAAGGAGCCATTGACAAAACCTCAATCTGCGAGGTTCATCATTTGCATGAAACTCTTGAGTCAGGGTTACCTTGTAGGGATGGAAGTGAGCCGATTTCAAAGCCCTACATACTGTTGCCTGGCTGACTCCTTGATACTGCGCGACGTCTCGTGTACTAATTTCTGGGTCATTAGTGACCTGTTCTAATATCCGTGCGGTATTTATGCGCGGTGGTCGTCCTGTACGAGGCAATAAAAGTAAGAGAATACAATTTAAAATTATTTTATCAGAAGATCTTATAAATAAATATGTACCTGCAGGCTTAATAGGTCTAAATTGACCATTTCTTCGCAGCCGCGATTCCAGCCTCAGAAAAAATGTATGATGTGGCTGTCTTCGCTCTGGGTATCTACGAGCATAAGCTCTCGCAGTTTCCCGCAATCGTCCGCCGCATATAGCGTACAAAAAAACCATGTCGCACATCTCATTATTCGTAAAATTGTGAGCCATGTTGACCGCACGTTCTATCACGTTTACGAAACACACGGGATCGAAGCGAGACACGGAATGAACAATTTGCTAGGATAAAGCTGTAGAAACAATTAAAAAACAGTGCAGAAACTTGGCTACTTCTGCTCTGGGTATTTTAAAGCATAAACTTTCAGTCGGAAATAGAAGATAGTTTTCTGTCAGAATTCTGTCGATCTTCAATTATTTCTTTCACTGTTTCTGCGCTGTTTTTTAATTGTAAACGCCAACTAAAAAATCAAGCTGGCGCTACATTTACTACTTCTTGTAGTTGAGGTAACCAGTTTTCTCGTTGGAGGTACTAACAATTTTTTTCCGTGTAGTACCGAATTTCATCCGAACACGGGAAAAAAACTGTCGCTTCAGTAGCGCCAAAATCTGTCGCTCTGAGACCGACAGGATAGTTTGAATAATTTTATGGTACTTTCTTTCAAAAATACGTGTTCGTAGCTATAAATTCGTATTCAACTACTGAAGAACTACCGGAAAAGCAATTCTGTAAAAGCATGTACGGCTCTCATCGCCTCCTTTCGTGTTATTATTAACTAACTAAACTATCCACTTCAAGGAAAAATCGTAATAATAGTTATAACAACCAATGCAAAATTATTGTTAGGGACTTTTGGAGGTCTCTAAATACGAATGTAATATCTAGATCTTAAAAATAATACCGTAAAACTGTTCTAATCATCCTATCGGTGTTACAGCGACAACTTTTGGCGCTACTGAAGCGACAGTTTTTTTCACGTGAATCAAGTGACATTTCTGCATTTCGGTCGGCCATATTGGATCCGCCATCTTGAATTTCCGAATTTCAACTTCACATTCGGAATCAGCGACCTCGAAAACCCCCTAGTACCGAGTTTCATCCGAATCAAGTGACATTTCTGCATTTCGGTCGGCCATATTGGATCCGCCATCTTGAACTTCCGAATTTCGACTTCACATTCGGAATCAACGACCTCGAAAACCCCCTAGTACCGAGTTTCATCCGAATCAAATGACATTTCTGCATTTTTTTAGAAGATACACAATTAATTTTTTTTACTTTCTTCATTCTCGGCGCTGCATCAGTCCACCATTTTGAATTTTCACAAAAGGCGACATGGCATTAAAAAGTAGACACTTTAACGAAAATTTTAAGCCCTGGTTGGTTGAATTATGTCAAAAATTGAAGTGGGCAGGAGAGGACTCCGACACGCGGAGAATGCCCCATATATATATATATATATATATATATATATATATATATATATTTACAATTGTATTTTATAATGCCCCCATGGCAGCGTCTCGGTAGAACCGGGTATAATGTATCGTTTATCGTCGTACGGACTTAGAGCGATTTTCGTTTCGGACACGGTGTACACCTCGTGTTGTTTGGATCTTATGCAAACCTGCTGTCGCGTCATTTCAATTTCGTCGCGCAGACACCGCGTGTAATCGTCGAACGTTATCGACCTGGCTACGACGTTACTCTTAACACCTTTAGCTTTTTTCGTATCTTTCTTACCGTCGACTCGCAAGGCGTACATCTTTGCTCTGAGCCCGACGAATTCGGTCATTATCGCACCGTTGTTTTCATCCTTCATCAAACCCGGAATTTTTTTATTGGCGAGTGGGATACCGTACGCATTATTGATCGTGTAATCGCTAGTGTCAAATCTATTAATGTGGCGCTTCATGGTATTGTATACGTCGTCGCACTCGATGTGATAAATGAGACTGTCGGTATCGGTGTACGTGACTTTACACTTGTCGCGATACAACGGTAACATGTACTCGTGATGAAATTCATACAAACATGTCTTGGATATATCGAGGATGCACATACCCACGTAGATTGGTTTGTCGAATTTCACCTCGAGTTTTCGCATTTCTATTGCTACTAGATTCTCCGAAAAGACGCTTTGACTGTGAAAATTTGGTTTCGCAATCATTGCCTCCGCGCCGTATCTACCCTCCCAATGAGTCACGAGTCGCACGTCAACGTGATTGCGCACATTCTCCATGGTTTTGCCAAACACCGCGTTGTTCATCAATTTGTATAAATTTTTCTCGAAATCATTCTTGGCCAATGTTCTAAATTGCGTATTGAGGTATATGTAATCGCGAAGCCATGGAGATTGCGCGAATTTCAATACGCGGTGAATCTTTGTGACGCGAAGGCCGTGACGAATACACTGCTGCAGGTTGCGATAATGTATGACATAACGTTTCTTATCGTGTAATGTTGCGAGAAGCTTGTCCTGCCGCTTACCGGGTGGTTTATCGCGCGTCGGACAGAACGGTAGGTCAGTGTGCGAGTCGTGAAGATGTTGCGGATACTCGAGATCGACTTCGAGAATGTAGCCTATCGAGGAATCCAACGCGACATCCATAACATTAAAATCGGTTACGTCGTCGACCCATCGAAAATCTGCGTAAGGCAATGGTTGACACATTGCCCAGCCGTACAAGTTGTTTACATCGAAATACATCAGGTACGACGATGGTTTCGATGGATCGTACGACTGCATGTACTTGTTGTTGGCCAGCGCGTATCTGTTTGAACATTGACTCAAACCGCCGCGTATACCTCGTTCGATAAACATGACCATGTCAATGTCAGTGAGCAGTTCGAAATTGATACGCGTATGCTTCAACATAGCATCCCACGTAAAACCCGGCAGAGTATAATAATACGCCGGATCGAGTCCATAACTCGCGACGCAGCTATCGCGAAAATTTTCAAAAATATCGGCCAACAGCAAGACATCGGTTTTCAGATACAAATCACTGTAGTCACCGAGCGTTCGAATGGAGAACCGCTGCCAGACGTTGACGGCGTGCGCGTAATCGCTCTCGGATACGGTGTCACCTGTCAATGAACTGAAAAACGAGTCGCGCGGTGGTAAGCACGAGTCGTCCAACTTTTCGACGCAGTCAATGTACTCGTAAGGAAATACGCCTTTTCGTGTCAGCAAATCAAAATTTTCTGCGGATAATGTACAAAATTCGCGTTGCAATATTCGCAGTTTATCCTTGGTGAGATAAGATGCCAATTTGTCGAGACTAGCGGTGAGAAACTTGTATGAATCGATAAATCGTAATTTAACGCAAGTTTTCTCATTTTTATCCTCGGTGCTTTTAACATTTTTTGTAAACAAAATGTATTTTTCTTTTGTAATTGGAAGCAAATCTACATGTCCTTCGTACGCTGTTGCTATTTCCGTTATAATAAAATGCGCGTCGTAGCCTGATAAATTGTGGAAAACTACGGGAATGCAATGCGAATCTTTGTAATTTAAGTTACAATTAGAATGCGCGGGACCTCTGTACCGACCGGTCAGGTGACAATGATCGCGTACTCGCACGTCGTCTGGCTCGAACGGTTTTTCGCACACGTGACAGTGCGTTGCGCTGTTAAATTTTTCCCACTCGTCTCGCGTGAAATCTGCCATGGGTACATTAGTGGACAAGATGGTCTTTACATTGTGAGCTAAACGTCTTAGCTCCTCGGCGAACCACGCAACGCAATCCTTATCGCGACGAAACCGATACAATGATAACGAGTCGTCGTACGAGCAACGCACGTAGTACCCTATGCTAAACACGCGATGATGTTGATACGTGTATCTGGACGTTTCCGGATCCGCTTCCATCTTCTCCAGGGTGCACTCGAGGTCGGCGTACACGACAAACGGAACTCGTTCCTTCCTGTTGTGGTTCTTAAAGGCCAACCACTTGTCGTTATCGCTCGGTAACTTGATCGCGCAGTCGTTCATCTCCCGACAGTCGACGGTGTGGGCTTCCAATTTCTCGCTTGTGTAGAAGTAGTGCAAACATCTGTAAGTAATGAAATTTTTTATACATCTTTCACGTAAAAATTATTTTTATTATTTATTAGGATAGTATACTCACCGATCGCAAAAGTATTTCCGACTATGGTGCGTGCTTAATTGCGAGCTCACGAGGCGGGATAGGTTCTTGATGCATGCAAAATGCCCCACGTTGTCCACGTACAGCAGATTTACATGTCTGTCCATCTTTCTGTCTGTGAGGCGTATTGGCAGGATAGTAAGTTTCTTGTTTTTCTCAATGCTGTAGACGTTGATTGATATATATTGTTGTGATTTTCAAATTTTTTAATTTGATCCAACGTCATTGGAAACTCAATATCTTGGAGATTTAGCACCGATGTGTAATGTGGATACGACGATTCCCGTTCTGCATTTCTTTCGGCTGGATGCAGAGCAGCCACCACTGACCATGCGAAACATGCATTGTCGTTGGATCGCACGTTTATCACCGCTCTCTTCATTTTAATTTCTCGCGGTATTTCCACAAAACACCCCGCGTGCAATGGATTATATTTGTTCACATTTACCGTTAAATTAAGTATACGCGACAACGCCCACCCGCTATCACGTTCCTGGAATTCCTCCAGCGATGCTAGGATGGGCTCGATAACCTGTCGCTTGTACCACACGTGCAGATCAGACTCACGAAAGAGTTCATAGTTTCTGGTAGCGATACTTTTATTCGCGCGTTTGTCACCAGCCACAAATTCACCGTTAAACATTGTGTTTATTTTTACATTGTCATGCCGTTGCATGACGTTCCGCACACGATCGAGTACAATGTCCCTCGCATCTTCGAGAAATTGACGAGGTTCGATGTGTTTGGAATTTATTGCCACACCAGTCAGTATACGGCTTTCAAAAGCCGTATCTATCTCGCGCCATCTGAGTTCTGTCTCACTCGCACCGTATCCGGCACCCACATGCACGAAACGTTGACGTACCGAGTCTTTCAGACTTCCGAGTCGTGCGATACAAGCGACCAACGACTGTCTAAGACCGATGGATAATCGTGGCCGTTTAATTCGGCTTTGTTCTTCCAACGATTCGATAAACTCGTCGCATCGTTGCTCCCACGCGGTAAAGTCTTCCCGCGAATTTAAAATGGTGGATTGCACCAATAACTCTTGCTCCATGTTATTGCACGATCCTCTTTCTAACACAATTTGTACTCGCGACTTCCAGTCCTCGACTACTGAGCGTATTCCCCCAGATTATCCATTTTATACCTCACTAATGATGCATCGTTTGCTTTTTTTGTCATATCAAATTTCACCGTGATCTCAGCAGCCGCGTACATCGAACAGAAAAATGCAAGATTTGCAGTTTTGCACGTGTGCGATGAAATCATCGCGAGACACGTATGTTCTTGAAAACAATAACGCGCCATTGACTTATGATGAATTGATCTGTATAACTGCAGCAGCCGTACATCGAACAGAAAAATGCAAGATTTGCATTTTTGCACATGTGCGATGAAATCATCGCAATGTGTCCTTGAAAAAGATATCATGTCATTGACTTATGCGAAATTGCAAAATTTGCAGATTTGCACGTGTTCGATGAAATCATCGCGAGACACGTCGCGACATGTTCTAGAAAACAATAACGCGCCATTGACTTACGCGAAATTGCAAAATTTGCAGTTTTGCACGTGTTTGATGAAATCATCGCGAGACACGTCGCGATGTGTCCTTGAAAAAGCTATCATGTCATTGACATGCAAATTTAATTACGCTGCGATTTTATCCTCAGGTTTATTTAAATAAATTAAAGTTAATAAAAATTATCCAAAGAATAAGATACTGTTGAGGGAGAGAACATGAATACGAGCTACGAAGAGGAATAGAGAGACATCGCGCGCGAGGGAGAGAGAACGCGAACGGGTGACGGGAGCGAGAGGGACCGCGCGAACGGTGAAGAGATAACGGGGGAGAGAGACCGCGAGCGGGAGCGCGCCGTGTGACGTCACGCGGACCGACGCGGCCGTTGCACGCGGCCCTCTCACCCCGCGGACCCCTCCGCCGCGGCGCCCGAGAAGGCGGCCCCCTCTCCCTGCGGCGCGACCGGAAACGCGGTACCCCCCCTACACCCCGCGGCGCGATCGGAAACGCGGTACCCCCCCTCACCCCGCGGCGCGACCGGACACGCGGTACCCCCCCCCCCCTCCCCGCGGCGCGACCGGAAACGCGGTACCCCTTTCCCCCTCCCCGCGGACACCCCCCCTTGCCCCGCGGACACCCCCCCCTTGCCCCGCGGACACCCCCCACGGCCGGGGGACCCCCCTCGCCCCTCAACCCCCCTCGGAGCTCCTGAGTTAGAACGCCCATAGTTTACCTACTAATATATTAATTTTTTCGATACATATCTAAACATATGTCTCTAGGTATATATTAAAAATACATAAATCTAAACAATAATCGACTTTGATAGTGATTGTTCAAGCATTACTATAAGCAAAAATTAAAAAAATTAAATTTTTTTTATCGACTGTCCGTATATAAATCATCCATAATTCATATTATAATTATTATTTACTATTAAAACTACCTACTTATTTTTTACATTAAAATATACAAGATCTGAGTATTTACCTTAGATGATATATTTTGTGTTATGTTTTTGCTTATATCATTTTGTAAACAATGCTACCATCATAACAAATGTTAAATTTAGACTTTTTCTGTAAAATTTTTTATAGAATCGCAAAACGTGAGCGAGTATATTTTATACGCTTATATTTTTATATATTCATCATTAACGGTTAAAAAAATAATCAATTTTAGGGCAAATATTTATAATAAGCATAAAAAGTTACTTTAAATGGTATAAAATGATGGAAATAATTTTTTTTTTCGTGAAATTCAATTTGACGTATGTCGAATGCGGGTTTGGCTGGAGAATAGATACACAGTCGGCCCGCGCTATACGCACTAACACATATACATGTGTTTAAACGTGTATACTTCGCGCGAGACATGACTGTGTCTCTGGATTTGAATTATTTTAAAACTTTTAACTACAGGTGGCGCTATGTTCATTTCTAGTGACATTTTTAAATACTCTGTATATTTCATAAGTTTACTATTTCAATTGTGTTACCAGCTTCAATTTCAATTATTGTAAAAGCGTGGTTTATTGCATTTTTTAAAGTGTTACTTGCAATTATATTAAAATAAAATAAAAGTGTGTAATATCAAATCAAGAGACACGGTAGTGTCTCGCGTCAAGTCAGAAAAATTCATCAAAAGCGTCATCATCACAGGAAAGCGAGACCGACCGTGTCTCTTACGCGACGCGACGGGTTGCGAGTACTCGAGATGTTGAGATCTCATATAACGAGTGAACGGATCAAGTTCTAAGTAGGCTTGATCGATAGCTTGGGGTTCGAATTGGGGGGGTATCTCCTATAACATTTTCCGCTACGTGCCCTACGAGCGGAGATATTGCGACGTAAAGTCGAAAATGTGAAATTTTATTATTAAGATACTTCTACGTCGACTCTCTCAAGCTCTCAACCAATCAGAGGACTCAGAGAAATGTCACTTTCACTTTTTCGACACTGGCGCGCTGCCGCGCTACTATCGCCAGTTTCGAAATCGGTATGTTATTATACGTGTACGTACTGCGCTCAGTGCAGTTAGTGCAGTTAGTGCAGTCATCAGCCGGTTCAGCGCGCGCTGTCACAGTCAGTCTTAACCTATCATCAAGAGACACGGTAGTGACAACCAAATACGCGTGGAGCGAGACCGACCGTTACTACGTTTACGCGAGCGTTACTTCTGTAGTAACTTACGATTATAAACATGTACTGTTTAATGCTTATATGATCCCTAATACTACAAAAAGAAATGATATCACAACAAAATTACCTTTTTAAAAAAAAGGTAAAAAAAAGGCGTCAAGTCACACTCGTTCGAAGAAAGTGGTTATCTCAAAAAAACCGATGGGGTATCTTTGTACCTAAAAAAACCTGATGTGGTATGTTTGTATTTTCACAAATATCTATAAATTGCGCCAAGTAAAAATGAATATATATTCCTCGGAAAATAACTGTTGTATTATTTTCCATATTATTAAAAAAAATTTCGTACAAAAACTTGACGCTGCTTTTTTAAAAAAGGTAATTTTGTTGTGAGCAGCGTCAAGTTTTTGTACGAAATTTTTTTTAATAATATGGAAAATAATACAACAGTTATTTTCCGAGGAATATATATTCATTTTTTACTTGGCGCAATTTATAGATATCATTTATTTTTGTGAAAATACAAACATACCACATCAGGTTTTTTTAGGTACAAAGATACCCCATCGGTTTTTTTGAGATAACCACTTTCTTCGAACGAGTGTGACTTGACGCCTTTTTTTTACCTTTTTTTTAAAAAGGTAATTTTGTTGTGATAAAGTATTACGTTGATAAACAAAATTAAAATCATTTTTAAGAATACAAGGTAGGTTAAGCAATCAACATAAACAATATTTTTTAAATCATTATTATGTTGATTTGATTTAAAAAAGCAACCTTTTCCAATACTTAATCAAACTTTTTTCATGATGATAAATTGATAATTAACTAATTTATAATTGTCATGTACGCAAATCTATCTTATCAGTTATACATATTCTTTATAACCTAGAAAATTATCGATCATAATATTATGATCGATAATCTTCTAGGTTATATTGGCTATTAATTGAAACATGCTAATTAACTTTTGAATATCAAATAAAGTATTACGTTGATAAACAAAATTAAAATCGTTTTTAAGAATACAAGGTAGGTTAAGCAATCAACATAAACAATATTTTTTAAATCATTATTATGTTGATTTAATTTAAAAATGCAACCTTTTCCAATACTTAATCAAACTTTTTTCATGATGATAAATTGATAATTAACTAATTTATAATTGTCATGTACGCAAATCTATCTTATCAGTTATACATATTCTTTATAACCTAGAAAATTATCGATCATATTATTATGATCGATAATCTTCTAGGTTATATTGGCTATTAATTGAAGCATGCTAATTAACTTTTGTATCACTATTATATTGTTATTCACAAAAAGCTAATTGTAAGCCATAAAAGTTTTTTAAGCTTACAAATATTTTAAAATTTCAATACTATAATTGTTTTTTAAAGTAATAAAAAAAGTGAAGTAATATCAAACAAACATAACAACCAAAAGGATCTTTTCCAGATTAATTATTGATGTTAATAAATTCATAATTCAGTTATTAACAGTTGTTTATGAGTATTCATGGTACTCAGATACAATTGAAAATTTATTTTTATGAACTCTCATTTTCTAAATCTTTTTTAATTTAAGGATAAAATGTCAAGCGAGAACGCAGTTTCTTCAAGTCAAGGTCGTAGTGAAGACGATGATGATGACATGTCTGGAGCAAATACTTTAGGTGTGGTTCAAGATGTAGACGAAATAAAAAAGGCATTGTTGGCTGAATGTAACACTCGAGCTTACCTTGATGGTACATATTTTAAGTCTGATTTAGACAATTCTTCAATAAATAGTACAATAATTGGTATTTGCCAAATATGCAAAAACGAGCATAATAAAATGCATACCATCAAAGGTTCATTAAAAGCTCCGTCTAATTATTTTGCTCATATAAAGGTGAATATTTTAAAACCAGGGTTGCCAAAAAAAAATTTTTTTTTACTTAATTCGTTTCTTTAGTAATATTTTTAACTATCAATGTTTACAGTGTTAATTTTTCGATTAAAAAAAATTAATTAATAAATCACCTTCAATTTTTAATAAACAATAAATGTGATGTAAATTTAAATTATCAATTGTTAACAAATTTTTAATTTAATTAATTTTATTTATCGATTTTAAAAAATTGGTCAGTTAAATTGATTTCATTTATCAATTAAAAAAAAATTAATAAATTTTAGTCAATTCAATTATTAATAAAAGTAAATTTGCTTGCAAATTTATTATTATTATTAAGTTAACATTAAAAGTAAAGTAAATAGTAAAGTAACTTATAAAGTTCCGCATTTTTTAAATTATTTTCATCTTTTCATTCAATAAAAATTAAAATGTACTTTGTATTAATTATTTGATGACTATTATTTCGATCAATTTGTTAAAAATAAATTTGATTAGAAGAAAAATCAAGCTATATTGACTAACATATTCAAAATACTACTTTTGATAATTTATTTTTATCATCACATTAATTAAATTAATTTTTTAACATGAAATTATTCTAAAGTTTTCAAGTTTATTCCTTTAATAAAATTAATCATTCAAATATTACAATTTATCAATTAAAATATTATTAGTTTATCTTAAAAAATTAAATTGCTGATTACAATAATATCAATTGTCCATTCAAATTCAAATTTCTAATTGAAAAACTTCAATTAGAAGATGGTTTAAAATCTAATTAAAAATAAAATTTTTTGATTAATTTTAAGTAAATCGTAATTATAATTCCCAGCAATTTTGGTTTTAATTTAATATTACGTTGAATGCATATGCTACAATTATTTTCTAAAATTATTTTTCACAATCTAAGGTTCTCTTATATTATTTTTATTCTATTCAAATGCTCAAATCAAATCAATTTTTATTCATAAAATGAATATTTAATAATTTTATAAATCCAAAAAAATTTTTGATTATTAGATTTGGTCCTAAAGATTAATTTTATTTATTTTGTAGGCAGTTCATTTGAATAAAAGAAAAGAATGTGAAGAGTATGTCGGACAAAAAAAAAACAAAAAACAAATAATGAAAAAGACTCAATCAAAAGTTATTGTACTTTTTCTCAGCCATTGTTTGAAGATAATGTAGTTAATTATATTTTACAAACATTAGCACCTTTCAATACTGTAGAATCTGCAGCATTTCGTAAAATATTTGATGGTAATTAGACTTATCAAAAAAAATTTTTTTATCATGATAACTTAAAAATCTTATCACATTATCATTGGTTATAAAGATGCAAATTCGGAAAGGAGGGATACCTCTTAAGCATTTATCTGCTCGTACAGTGGAGCGCCGAATAACGGAAACATTTAATAATAATATGTTATCGTTGAAGACAATGATCGGCAAAGCAAAATATATTTGCACGACTGCTGATGTGTGGTCTTCGAAAAGTCGTCGATTTTTGGGCATGACTGTCCACTGGGTAAAAATATCACTATAAGATTTTTAGAATTATATACTCTAAACTTATTAATAACAGAATCGAAAAATTTTTTAAAATTTTGCAATAATTTTCAACTTCTGCTGCATCTTAGCGAAAAATGGTCGTAAAAATATGAATATAAAAAGGATTTGAAGCTGAAACTCTTTAATAGTTTCAAATTTTTGCATTCAATAATTTTTTTAAATGACCGTTACTGATTAATCACATAAAAATCAGCAGGAAAAAAAATTTTCAAAATTTTTTGTTCACTTTGAAAAAGTTTATGGGCAAAAGAAAATTTTTTAAATGAATTTTTCTTTGAGAATAGTCAAGATTATTTCTTCCTCTTTAATTTAAGCCCCTATGAAGTCCCCTTACGGTGATTTATTGCTAAGTTATCAGTTATAAAAGTAAATTGGTCATTTTTTATTCATTTTTTGAGATTGAAAATGCTTTATTTTTTACCAATAATCCACATTTTTTTTTTAGCAAAAAATGTTTATTAGCGATAAATTTAATACGCGCATATAATCTATATATACAATATAACGCGCCTTGTCTCTACGATAGCGCCCACAATTCTCAACGGATCGTAATGAAACTTAACATACTTATTTTTTGGTCGATTTTCAAGGTTAAGTTCGAAGATGAACCAAATCGGTTGATTAGTTTAAGAATGGCAGCTACTTAAAGTTTTTATAATAACCCAAAAGTGACACTTTCATTGTTTCTTTTTCAAATAATTTTTGAATTAGACAACCTATCGAATTTCTGTAAAGCGCATATGAATATTCATAAAATAAGCTTCAATTTTCATGTCTTTGTATTTTACTAGAATAAAAATTACATATCTTTTTAATGAAATTTTGCTATTGCATTAGTTTCTAAGGCTTTACAAACCATAGGTAACCCTGAGAAATCTACTTCCACTTCGGCTGCCGAAAGGTGTTTTTAACTTTAAAGTAAATAAAAAATAAAAAAATTATCCTTAAATTTATTTTTAGTAAAAGCTGCAATTTTGATTATTCCAGACAAAATAAAAAAACAAAACGAGGCGTTTCGAAATTTTCAAGGTTTCTTTGGGATACTTTGAACTTAAAAAAAATAGTTGATATCTTTAGTCTATCCACTATTTACAAAATTATTCCATTGTTGTGAGGCGGAAGTCGCCGTGTCGTTATTTCGACACCTAGCTTCTTCCGAATATTGCCAAATCCACCTGAGCTGGCATTCCGGGTGTTGCAAGTGGCATCCCGGTCACTCACCCGGAAGCAAAAGCGCTGACAGCTAAGTCAGCATCGCGGAAGCAAATACGCGAGTGATAAAAGCCCGCCCTTCCAAGAAGCGGCGGGCAGTCTAGAACGTAAGACTAATCGCGCGACACCGACGTAACTTATTCTATAACGAACGCCCGCGAGTCAGGGCAGTGAATCAAAGAAACCATTTGTTGTAATCAATCGAAGAGTTTATTAAAGTGTCATTCGAACAAGCATCTGGCGAAGTGATTGCCCCTTCCTCCCGGCGGATCCAAAACGAACTCTGTGCCGATCCCTCGAATCAGAGCTACGGCACAACACCATGTTTAGCAAATATCTCTAAGCACACATTTTTTTCAATCGACAATTCTCAAAAATTTTTTTTTCAAAAACAGTACCTACGTTTTATAAAGAATACTTTGAAGTTTGTACAACCTTATTTTGACTTCTTGTACGATTACCTTAATTAATAAGTTTCCTGAGTAAATAAATATCAAAGTTAAAAGTGTCATTTTTGCTTTGATAGCTGATAACTCAGAAACAAATCCGTAAGAAGGTTTTAGAGGTGCTCAAATTAAAGAAGAAGAAATAATCTTAACTGTTCTTAAAGAAAAATTCAAAAAAAAAATTTTCCTCCCATGGATTGTTTCAAAGTGAACCATAAATTTGGAATTATTTTCTATATTTTTCATAAAATTTGATTTATAGATTGATCAAAATACCTATGAACGTCGATCATATGCTATGGCATGTCGAAGGTTCACTGGGACATACTCATATGATAAAGTCGCCCGACTAATTGATTCTATTCATAAGTCATTTGAAATTGATAAAAAGAAACTTACATGTACAGTGACAGACAATGGGTCAAATTTCGTGAAAGCTTTTGATCAATTAGGAATTAGCAATTGTTCATTATTTCTTGGTAAGATTCGTCTATTTTTTAATATTAATTTTATTTGACTTATGTATCAAAATATGGCCTTCAAAATTATGTTACATTATATAAAATTAAAGTTGAATACTAATTAACTAAAAGTTTTGGCTGATTTTGATAATTAATAGATATTAACAAAAAATTTGAATCTTAATTTACACCAATATGATTTATTTTAGTATTAATTTTTTATAAAATTTCACAATGCTACCTATGTATTATTTCTTAATAAATAATTTAATTGGGCTCAAGTTATCTAATACTTTTCAAAAAAAAATTATTTGATGTGAATCTACTTTTTAAATTTGGATCATAATTCATAATATTTAAAAAGTTATTAAATATATATATTTTTCAAACGAATATTAAATTTTATTCATGCAAAATTTTAATATTGAAAGTTCTTTTTTTAACGAAAATTGTTCGGATCCATAATCCGAACGGCGCGCCTGCGAGCATGGAAGCCCGTTCTGCGCTCCCTCGCCCGCTAAGTGGGGCGAGCGCGGCACCACCCCGCGCCGCGAGCGATAACACATGTCGCCGCGGAGCGGCTGTCTTTCGCGCGGTCACAATATCAACACAAGAGGCATATAAGGGCAAGCCTGCCCATAAGGAATCGTTCCTCTCTCGCAGTTTAACTCCGCCGTGACATTACACAAGCCGGGTGTCGAGGAAATAGCGATAGAGAGTAATCAGTGCGAATCCCGCTCCATTCCGGAGCTAGCGGAATCCACCTACAACTCCTCTGAGCGAAAGCTCGAGTTGACCTGAGGAAGCTGTGGAACCCGGTAGAGTCCGCCCCTCCCCCGTCGAACAAAGTTCGCTCAGTGGTGGTCGAGGCTAAAGGCCGATCTACACGAGGCTCCAGCAACGGACGACGACGTCCCCGACCGAGGAGGCGAGCCAGGAGGCCCTCCCAGATCAGCAGACCGATCCGAAGAGGAGAAGCGCGACGCAGAAGATCGACAAGCAGGCCCTGCCCTCCATTGTGATCCCGGAGTTACCCCTCGATCGGGCCCTAGAAAACTCCGGGAAAAGAGGCCAATCGTAAATACAACCTAAAGCCAAATCTACAATGTACCTGAAGAAGTGATAAAGCTCTTTTTTTACCAGAGATTCATGCTGTACGCTTAAGACTTCCTTTCACTGCTAATTTTCCCTGCCGTTCCGAAACATGGTCCTTCGAGCCGGATAGCCTATCCAGCGATTACTGCATCCACTGTTGATCACAGCATTTAAATTCGGAAGGTACGGAAGGGGAAGTTCCTCCAATCAGAAATCAGCATAAATCCCGAAGTTGAAAACGCCGTGCGACGTCAGCACGAGATATACGGGCGAATGGCAAGAGTCTATGACAACCTGAAGAAATCAGGAGCCGCTAAAATCACTGCAGGAACCGTAACGGCGCGCATGGCCGGCCTCGACCAGAACTGGGATCTTTTCAAGGAGAATCACGAAGACATGATGACTACTCACTGGAAGGCTCTCAGCGAGGACGACTACGTCAAGGATGACTTTTACGCTACAGCGGAGGAGGTCTACCTGTCTCAAAAGGCAGCGTTTCTCGACCTACTGGCGAAATTTGAACGCCAATCCACCGACCAACCAGAGAAAGCCAAACCAGTCGAGAGTGCGATGCGCAAAACGTTGCCACACATCCAACTGCCACAATTCTCTGGTGCCTACGAGGACTGGCCCTCCTTCAGAGATCTTTTCCACTCCATGGTGGATAGAGATACCTCTCTGGAGGACGTCGAGAGGCTGCACTATCTCAAGACGAGCCTAAAAGGCGAAGCCAGCACCCTCGTGCGTAATCTACCGACCACGGCCGAGAGCTACTCTCTGGCCTGGACCATGCTCACTGAGCACTACGCCAACACGCGCCTGCTGGTGCGTGCCTGCTTCACTTCGTTCTCATCGCTGCCAAAAATGAAGAACGAAGCGGTAGGTGACCTACACGAACAATCTTCCTAGGTATGCTTAACACCATGGGCTCTCTCGAAAGCATTGGACGATCAATCACAGACTGTAGTGATCTGTTCGTGCACCTTATCGTGGAGTTGCTCGACACCCGTTCCCGAAAGGAATGGGAAACAGCGGTCAGCGGAACTGCTGACCCGCCATCTCTCGACACACTAAAAACATTTTTGGAGTGTCGAGTGCGCACTTTGGAGGCGCTTCATCCTGAAAGGGGCGAGCCAACCCCCGCTACGAAAGGAGACTCACAGAGCACGCTCTGCGCGGTCTCACGTAGCGGTCCAGAAGCCCAAGAATGCCGACAAATGTGCGCTCTGCCAAAAGGAACATTTCATCCTCTGCTGCGAGGAGTTCCGCCGCAAATCACCTCTCCAGAAGAAGGAATTTGCGGAACAAACCAACCTATGCCTCAACTGCTACGGGAGGCATGCACTTGCCAAGTGCACTTCAAACCGAAACTGTGCTGCCTGCCAAGAGCGGCACCATAGTACAATGCACGACGCGTGCTCCGCAACCGCCACAAACGCCGTCGCAACTTCTGCCTCGCTCCACGTTCGTCAAGCCGACGGCCAAATTAGCAAGGTATTGTTGGCCACCGCCAAGGTCAACATAAGAAGTTCGCACGACGACCTTATTGCGGTGCGCGCGCTCGTGGATCCAGGCTCTGAGGTGTCTCTCGTGACAGAGGCCCTCACTCAGCGCTTGAAACTTCCTTGCTCCCCCGCTGCCACCATCATCCTCGGTGCCCGTGGAGAGCGAGTGGGAACAGCCCGCGGAAGCATCCAGCTAACAATAAAGTCACGGATAACGAACGCCACCATCAATGTGTCGGCACTCGTTATCCCTCAAATAAATGCTTGCTCCACTCATGACGGGGCAGTGTTTCCAAAATGGCCCCACTTGGACGGGCTCTCTCTCGCAGATTCGAATCCGCAAGCCACAGGAGCGGTCGAACTGCTACTAGGCGCAGACGTATACGCCTCCATTGTCGAAGACGGGCTACGGAAGGGAGGCCCGGGGACTCCAATGGCGCAGAAAACGACACTGGGCTGGCTCGTTTCCGGCTTGGCGGGCTGTGCCGAGCCGGACCCCGCCGTGACGTCTCCTCAAGGCCCCACGAACGAGAAGCTCCTTTTGGAGCGGAGGAAACCTGAGGATCCTCCACCGCCGTTGACGGAGGAAGAGCCAAAGCGCGAGGACCCGCCACCCCGCACACAAGTGCGCCACGGCGGGCGGGACATGATCCGACTCCTTCCAATCAGGACGACTCCTCCACCCGACCTCTCAAGAACCAGAGACATAGCTCTGCGTATCTTGCACAGTGTCGAGCGTCGGGGCAAGAAAGTCCCTGGCTTGCATGAAAAGTACTCAGACCTCAAGATGAGCGTCGACGGCGGGCGGCACCCAATTACTTTGCTCGTGGCCAAAACTAAGATTGCGCCCATCCAGCGAGTTTTACGTCTACGCTTGGAACTGAAAGCAGCAGTGCTCTTAACGAAGCAAGCAGCACGCGCACGAAGAACTCTAAAGCTGGAGGGAGCCAAAATCACCATGTGGACCGACTCAAGGGTCACATTGGCCTGGATTCGAGGACACCCGACGAGAGGGACCTCCTTCGTGGCCAACAGAGTCGCGGAAATCCAGCGGGAGCTTCCCGACGCCGTGTGGAATCTCGTCTCAGGCCGAGACAGTCCCGCGGACTACGCATCGCGCGGACTGTCCCCCCGCGAGCACAACTACACTCTGTTACTAAGCCGTGATGAACGGCACCCCGCTATTTTGCCAAAGGACTCGAGGCTCACGACCCTCATCATCGAGGCTTCTCACAGGAGAACGTTGCACGGGGGCATGCAACTCACCCTGGCGACGATTCACCAGAGGTACTGGGTCCCACGAGGACGAGCACTCGTGCGACAATACATTCACCAGTGTGCTCCATGTGTGCGATGGCGAGCGGTGCCCCCGTTACCATTGATGGAAAGCCTTCCACCCCCAAGGGTCACGATGTCGAGGGCTTTCGCACACACCGGCGACTACGCCGGCCCGATAATGCTGCGCACGACAAGGGGTCGAGGCCACAAGGCCTTCAAGGGCTTCATCGCTATTTTCGTGTGCCTATGCACGAGAGCAGTGCACTTGGAGGCGGTCTCCGACCTCACCACTGAGGCCTTCCTCGCTGCGCTCAGGCGCTTCACCGCGAGAAGAGGGCTCTGTGCCGCAATCTACAGTGACCGCGGCACCAACCTCGTGAGGGCGGATAAGGAGCTGCGGTCCTTCCTGCGAGCCGCCACCCTCGAAAATTCGCGCTGGAAGGATCACCTCACAAGCGAAGGCATTGAATGGAAATTCAATCCTTCTGCGGCGCCCCACATGGGCGGTCTGTGGGAAGCCGCAGTAAAATCCGTCAAACATCACCTGCGCCGAGTCATTGGCGAGACAACGCTGACGTTCGAGGAGATGTCCACGCTCCTCGCACAGATTGAAGCGTGTCTCAACTCGCGACCACTCCAAGCGATAAGCGATGACCCTCAGGACATGACAGCGCTAACACCCGGTCATTTCCTGATCGGAGCGGCGCTCAAGGCTGTCCCGGAGCCCACGCTTACATCAACGAGCAACGTCAACCGATGGCAGCACGTGCAGCAGATGCGAGACCACTTCTGGGGGAGATGGTCCACGGAATATCTGCAAACCCTGCAAGCTCGACCTAAATGGCGAACATTGCAAGAAGCGGTGAGAGTCGGTGACCTCTGCCTGAGCCGCAACGAGCTGACGCCACCAAGTCGATGGCCGCTAGCGAGAATCACTGAGATTCACCCAGGCGAGGACCAGCAGGTGCGAGTGGTGACTGTCCGAACTGCGACCACAACGATGACGCGTCCAGTGGCCAAGATCGTCGTCTGCCACGTGAAGAGCGTCAACCTTAAGGCGAATTGTTTCGTTTGCCAAACAAGGCGGGCGGGATGTTCAGATCCGTAATCCGAACGGCGCGCCTGCGAGCACGGCAGCCCGTTCTGCGCTCCCTCGCCCGCTAAGTGGGGCAAGTGCGGCACCACCCCGCGCCGCGAGCGATAACACATGTCGCCGCGGGGCGGCTGTCTTTCGCGCGGTCACAATATCAACACAAGAGGCATATAAGGGCAAGCCTGCCCATAAGGAATCGTTCCTCTCTCGCAGTTTAACTCCGCCGTGACATTACACAAGCCGGGTGTGGAGGAAATAGCGATAGAGAGTAATCAGTGCGAATCCCGCTCCATTCCGGAGCTAGCGGAATCCACCTACAACTCCTCTGAGCGAAAGCTCGAGTTGACCTGAGGAAGCTGTGGAACCCGGTAGAGTCCGCCCCTCCCCCCGTCGAACAAAGTTCGCTCAGTGGTGGTCGAGGCTAAAGGCCGATCTACACGAGGCTCCAGCAACGGACGACGACGTCCCCGACCGAGGAGGCGAGCCAGGAGGCCCTCCCAGATCAGCAGACCGATCCGAAGAGGAGAAGCGCGACGCAGAAGATCGACAAGCAGGCCCTGCCCTCCATTGTGATCCCGGAGTTGCCCCTCGATCGGGCCCTAGAAAACTCCGGGAAAAGAGGCCAATCGTAAATACAACCTAAAGCCAAATCTACAATGTACCTGAAGAAGCAATAAAGCTCTTTTTTTACCAGAGATTTATGCTGTACGCTTAAGACTTCCTTTCACTGCTAAATTTCCCTGCCGTTCCGAAACATCCGAAAATACTGTTTAGAAACAATAATTTACAAATAATAAAAAATTCATTTTTCTTTCTTTACTCGGTACTATATATATACATATATATATATATATATATATATATATATATATATATATATATGTATATTGACATATATATTGATTTAACATATAATTTGTAACAGATAAATTATTAATATACAAGTCTTACCTGAGTTGCGTTTCCATATTGTCCAATCGTCCATGAACGTTTCTGAAAATTGAATAACATATACAATAATAGATATATAGATATAATATACAGTGCGACGCTTTTTCCCCCGGTCTCGCTATCCGGGGGAAAGCAATCGTGGATTAATTCAAGACGCGACGTCCGATGGAGGTACAGAGGTAACGCGGGCGAAGGCCCGCCGACAATCGTTGACTATTCGCAATAAGATGGGCGCCAGGTGCGATTGCTCGCACCACCGTACCGTACCTGAGCACCAAAGGCTGACGCGATACCTCAGGGCGTAGTCCCTTTCGGGGAGGGAAATTTTGGAGAGGAGGCGTTACGCAATTAAGCACACACACGAAAACATAATAAAAACAAGAATCATATATTTAGGATAATCAAGTAGAACATACTGTTGGAAGATACACTCGGGTATCTCGCGGAAATAAGACGTAATCAAGCCAAGGTTTCCGTGCCGATCGCAAGACGCAATTGTAACTTCTCGTTGAACTCAGAAATCTCTCCGCGGTCCCTAACATACAACGCCTACGACGCAGCGCAATCACGGCGAATAAAACCCTCCCGTTCGCACAACGCGAGAGCATACGGCCTCGTCTTTTCTCGATATCCCAACGCACAACGCAACGCGACGCCAACACGCACGCCGACAATCTCTACGATACGCACTTTACAGAAACGATAGAAATCTCTACGATACGCACTTTACAGAAACGCTACGCACTTTACATACACGCGGTACGCACTTTACATACACGCGCTACGCACTTTACATACACAACGCGAACACGCACTTTAACGCTAATTATCGCGACGAGCTTCGCTCGCCCGCGAGGGTACTCGGGCCCTCTTGAGTCCCGTACGACGCCCCACACGAAATCGACTCGAACCGCGGGCGATTCCGCGGGTGTCCGCACCAAATCCCGTGACTCCTCGCGCCGACGGTGATTTCGCGGCCCCGCGTCAATCCCACCGATTCCCCGGTCCCACAATTCGCTCGTCGGTTTTCTCACGGGCCCGAGCACTTACACACAACAATGGCTCGCCGGAGTGCCATCCAAAATACCTTGCCACTCGGGACGAGGATTTTCCGAAATTTACGCGATCGCGACGTTACACGCGACCGACCCACACATCACGACACCGCAACGAACCTACAAAACGAACACGCCACGCGACTGCCGGCCGTGACGGTATTTCCGGGGAGAGGGCCTAAATGGTCTCACTTACGTAAAGATCCGCTCTCGGTGAGGCCCCGGCAGGAACACAACCCATTTCTCTCGAGGTACTTAGAGCGCGAGGTAACTACGGCGCTTGGCTTTTCGGCGAGAGGTATCCTTACAAATTCCGAGGTGATTACTACGCGACAGGGCCAGCACCTCGAGCGAATCTTCCACCGCGCGGGGACGCCAGAATGGTGATCTTACATATACAGCGCGATGTCCTCTCGGGTCCGGGCCTTTCGGGATTCGGGAGATGCGTTCCCGCTGTTGGCTGGCACGACAGTGCGGAAACGACGGCCCACCGAGACCGTGTCGGCTCCCCGCGCCTGCGCCTATGGGCCCGCGGACGTCCGCCAATCACAGCGCGCTCCCTCGCGCCCAGCGCCGCTCCTTCCTACGGCGCGGTTGGAACTAGGCCCGCTTCAGCGCGGCCTTTTTCAATCCGGCTGTCCAGGCCGCGATTGATTGATTCAGCTTTGCGTGGACCAGGCTGGCCGGGCCATGGTCACGCTCGCCGTCGATCCTCCGGGATGTCGGCCACGGGACTGTGCACATTCCCCGGGCCGTTTCTCGGCGCCCTTCGTGGCACCTCGTCCTGGTATCCCCCGGGATTCTTCGCCTCTCGAGCGCAGCGGCGGTGGCGCGTGGGACCGCTTCTCCCACTGCGGCGCGGGGCCCTGCTCTTGCGGGGAGGTCCGGACACGACCCGAACGCCGACCGCGTCCCTCAGTTGCCTTCACGACGATCGCCTCCGTGTTATCCCTCGTGGCGACTCATGGTCGTTACAAAATGCTCCAAATCACCACCGGCAATCCCCTGAAAGAAAGCTTAACAACTAATGATTAATACGCAATGGCCCTCCCCCTCGCGCCAAGCGAGGACGCATCCCCGAACTCCCCTCGGCCGAGCCCGTCCGGGCGGAGGACGCGACTTGTCACGTCACAACAGTAATATACAATAACATAAAATGATATAGTACAGCCAATAAAAAATGAATTAAAATGATTGATATCTCTATAGTCTAGATCTGTACGTTTGCCTATGCATGATCTACATGATAAATTTGTAATTATACTTCTATTAATATTAGTATTTACTTTCAAAATACTTGTCAGGTTATTTAAAAGTATTTAGAAAGTAAATATTAATATTAATGAAGTAGTAGTAGTAGTAATAGACAAGTGGGTGGTTCCACTAGGGCCCCTGACGGTACCTAGATCTTACTGATCCTTTGTGCCTCCCCACTCTTTTATTTGCTAGGTCTATAGGATCAGCCCTGAGCCTTGTACTAGGTTTATTAAGTCTATAACCCTAGCACTTGCCAGATCCTGGGGACTTAGGTACGTTTGTCCCCAAGTTTTATATCTTTTGCACACAAGTGCCGGACAATGGCACAGTATATGCACGTTGTCTTCTTTCTCGTCCCCACATAGGCGGCACTCTTTTCGTTCCGCGAGTCCGAGATTGAATAAATGGGCTCTGAGTAAGGCGGAGTGACCAGTGAGCAGCCCCACCGCCATTCTCAGTTTTTGTTTAGTCAGCTCCAGTAATTCTTTAGCTCTTCCTGGACTGCTGTTTTTCATCAAAGTCTTGGCCTGGCGGCAGGTTTCTAATTTCTCCCTGGACAAGTGCTTCCTTTTCAGGCAGCTTTTGATGATTTCTTTTCCTACTGCGAAGGGTATTCCCGCTACCTGGTCAGATGGTGCTTCGTTTGCTCCCTTCTTAGCCAGTAAGTCTGCGGTTTCGTTTCCGGGTATTCCTTGATGCCCAGGTACCCATACCAAGGTGACTTTATTTAGTCCACTTAGTCTCTCTAGCGCCAGCATGCAATCCCAAACCAATGCTGATTCGGTGGTTGTTTTTGCTAGTGCCAGTATAGCTGCTCTGCTGTCTGAGCAGATATTTATCTTCCTTCCCCTTGTGCACCTCAGGATAGCCAGTATCTCAGCAGTAAATACTGTTGAATGGCTTCCCACAGGAATACTCTCCCTGTGGTCATCGTTCGGCCCATAAAATCCTGCTCCAAAGCAGTTGTTGATGCCCGACCCGTCGGTGAACCATAGATCCACATTGGGATCTCTGACTCCCTTCTGGTCCGTCCATTCTTTTCTGGTTGGTATTCGTATCGTAAAACGTTTTACCAACTGGTATTTCCTTAGAATTCTATCCTGTTTTAGAGTGAAATGGTTTTTCTGGAGTAGGCCGAGCCTTGTGTGTCCCAGACCTGTATTTCTCCATTCTCCCTGACACTTTAGTCTGTATGCTGTGTTCCTGGCTGCATGTTCCACGGCAAGGTCCAGTGGAGGTATACAGAGTGCAATTTCTAGCGCCTCCGTGGGTGCAGTCTTCATAGCCCCTACTGTAGCCCTTAGGTAACTCCCTTGTAGGCTTTTCAGCAGGTTCTTTGCCTCCACTTTCCTCGCTCTGGGCCACCAGATCACAGACGCATAGAGTAGCCTCGGCAACAGCACCGCCCTGTATAGCCATAATGTTATACTAGCTTTGATGCCCCAAGACTTGCTCATAGCTCTTCTATACATCCACATACACGAGTAGAATTTCTTCCTGCTTTCTGCAAGGTGTATTTTCCAGCTAAGTTTGGTGTCTATAAACAGGCCCAAATACTTAACTGATGTTGTGAACGGAATAACCTTTCCCCAGAGTTTAAAAGGCTCAATGGGTTCTGGTTTGTATTACCTGGTGAAGACCATTACATTGATTTTTGATAGATTAACCATCAGACCTTTGGCCTCGCACCACTTTTGTACGATTTTTAAGGCATCGTTTATTCGATCCCTTAAAATCTTTAGAAAGGATCCTGTGATCACTATGGCTATGTCGTCCGCATACCCATAGGTCAGGAAACCTTTTTTTGTAGTTTTATCAGAAGGTCATTGACTACGAGGCACCACAGCAAGGGAGATAGAACCCCTCCTTGCGGGCACCCCTTGCCCGGTTTGCCACTAATAATAGTGTCGTTGTGCGTGACCGTTAGATTCCTACCCGCCAGCATACTCATTACCCAATCCACTAGCGGTTCCGGGACCCCGTGTCTGATCAGCGCTTACCTGATGGCTGTGTTCGAGGTGCTATCAAAAGCCCCTTCTATGTCCAAGAAGGTTCCAATAGCATATTCTTTCGCCTCTAGCTGTGTCTCTATCTTGCCCGTCAGGAGGTGTAGGGCGGTCTCTGTGGACCTGCCCTCCCTGTAGGCATATTGAGCACTAGCCAGAGGGTGGTCTGCTAGTGGTCCGTTCTTGAGAAACCTATCAATCAGTCTCTCCAGGGTCTTTAGCAGGAAAGATGTTAAGCTGATAGGTCTGTAATCCTTAGCCCTGATGTGTCCATTTCTTCCGGGCTTGGGAATAAACACCACTTTAGTGGCCCTCCATGTTTGGGGGACATGTCTTAGAGCAATGCTTGCCCTAAAGATTTTGGTCAATGGGCCTATCATTGCTCCCAGTCCCTCCTGTAGAAGTATGGGGTGTATGCCGTCCGGTCCCGGTGCCTTATAGGGCTCAAAGGAGCGAACTGCCCACTCCACTGCTTGTGGATGAACCACTTTTGCTGCCAGCGCCCATGCCCTGGGCTTATAAGTAGCCCTAGGTTGTTGTTGGTTTTCCGTGGCTGAGGAGGACTTCCGAAATCCCGGAAAGTGGACTTCCATGAGATGATTCAGAGTCTCCTCAGTTGTTTCGGTGAATTCCCCACTAGGGAGCTTAAGACAGCTCCACTGTGGGTTACTCTCTTTGCAGAGGATTTTGCAGAGTCTGGACGCTTCTGGAGCACTCTCGATTCCCTCGCAAAAGTTCCTCCACCCCATCTTTTTCGCCTTAACTATCGCTTTTTTGTAAGTACGCTGAGCGTTCCTGTACTTTTCCCAGTCTCCCGGCGTATTTACATTTTTGGCCCTATTGAATAGTCTTCTTGCTTCAGCCCTGAGTCCCGATAGCTTCCCATTCCACCACGAGATCCTGGCCGAAGCGTTCCTCAATTCCAAAGGGCAGTTCATTTCAAAGGATTCCCTGATAGCATCACTCATAAAGTCTGACGCTGCCTCTAGGTCCTCCCTTGTGTGGAATCTGGTCGGTGCCTTTTTTAGCCGACTAGTTAAGTCAGCCCTAAAGCCCTCCCAGTTTGTTTTCCTGGGGTTTCTCCCCCATTGTTCCTCTTTTCGCACTCTCACAAGGTCGAATCGAATCTGTCTATGGTCGGACCCTGAAGGTTCATTCGAGACCCTCCATCCCGCCACCAGATCTATCACGCCCCTTGTGCACAGTGTGATATTTATCACTTCCTGTCTTCTAGAGTCCAGGAAGGTGGGTTCCGTTCCTCTGTTTAGGATTTGTAAGTCGGTGTTCATGACAAAGTTAAGTAGGCTTTCCCCTCTTGAGTTTATATCGGTGCTTCCCCACACCAGATGATGTGAGTTCGCATCGCATCCCAAGAGTAGCTCTAGCCCTCTTTCTTTCGCATAAGCCACTAACTCTATCATGTTTCTTTGGGGAGGCAGTTCTTCCGAATCGTAGGGCATGTAAACAGACCCCACTATCAGATCCCTGACCCCCCCGTCGTCCATTTTAAGTTTCAGTTTTACAGCGACCAAGTCGCCGTCACTGAATTGTGGTAATAGACAAACGTCTAGTCCTTTTGTCACAATGCAGGCCCTTGGTCGTTCTGCATTGTCGGCTTTAAATAGCCTACCACAGCCCCCAGGCCCCTAATGTGTCCCTTAATGAGCCACGGTTCCTGGATGAGGAATAAGTGCTTTGTGTGCATCTCAGCTGCGCACCTGGCTAATACCGCCGAGGCGCTTTTGCTGTGATGCAAGTTAATTTGAATGAAGGGGACATTCGAGTCTGTCATTTTTAGGCAGTACCCGTCTTGTCCTCCTTCTTACTTGAAGCCCCTCCGCGATCACCTCCAGGCAACTTAACCGTTGCCTGGCCGAGTCCGCAGAAGAGTTTGAAGTTGAGCGCTTGAAGAGCCCTCAACGCTCCCTCCCCAATAAGAGCAGCAAAGTGGGTGCTCGTGGCATTCCTGCTTTCACTGCCCCTCGCGACCACCCAGTCCGCGGCTTGGAGACCCTCGTTTTGCCTGTCAAGTAGCTCTATCGCTTCCTTGACAGGCATCTCAGGGTCCTCTACATGCACTACCACTCGATGCCGCCTAGGCAGTTCATCGAGCCGCACTGCACGCAGCCGGACCCCGTTTAAATCTATTACCGAAGTTAGGCTTCGAAGCCACCCTTCGGTTTCTACATCGGTGCAGTTAAAAATAACTGCACCGTCCCTATCTGCGGTGCCCTTGAAGGTGGGAGCTTTAGTACCGCTCGCAATGCTGAGGATACTTTCCCTCACCTTTTCCTTCAAGAGAGCCGCCTCTTTGTCGTCCAGCTTTCGTTCGGGATATTCCATGGGTACCATGGCCACCCTAACCAGGCCGGATGTTGTTTGGGCAAAAGTCCTCTGATCTACAGCGATCTTAGGCCTTTTTCCCAGCTATGCAGTGCTGGGACTGGGTGTGCTCTGTTCCGATCTGAGCCGTTTGCACGACCCAGCGGATGCTCGCTCCCCCGTCCCTTGCATTGCTGCAGAAGCAGAGTTCGGTTCTGTAGCGGGCTTTTCAGCGCCGCTGCTCCCCTCCATCTGCTTCTGCTTTCTGTAGCGACGACGTACCGCTCCACTATATCTTTTCCGGCTTTTACCAGCTTGTGGTTGGGCCTTATTCGGCTCCTCCCCCAAGCTGCCCGGTCTAGCTTCCTCTGGTCGCTCGTCACCTAAGGTGGCTACGCCCTGGAGGACCTCTTCATACTCTGTGTTTTTATTTTTCGCTTCCATTTGAATCCACGAGTACCGCGGTCGCGCGATGTCACCCGGGCAGAGCCGCGAATGCCCGGGGCTTGGCTCCCCCCGAAGGGGTTACTCCCGGAGGTCGCCCGGTTTCCGGGAGGCACCGTTAGTGACGCAGCACTCCCTGCGCCACGCAGCCATCAGCACGGTTGCTCACACCTTGGCTTGGGGGGTTCCTCTTGGTCGGGCGCGCCCGGCTACACCCCTGAGCGGGTGATCCCCGTGCGCGCCCTTAAGCCCCCCCACCCGCCTCAGAGCGGCCACCCGCAGCCACCGAGAACACCGGGTCCGACGAGTGGTCCCGTCGTCCCCGCGCCCCGCGAACCACGCACATCCACCCCGAGGCTTCGGCAAGGTAGGAACCCGTCGGGGGAGAATATTAATGAAAATATAATTACAAATTTATCATGTAGATCACACATAGGCAAACGTACAGATCTCAACTGTAGAAATATCAATCATTTTAATTTATTTCTTATTGGCTGTACTATACTATTTTATATTATTGTATATTACTACTACTATTCGGTAAACATTAGAATAACATAACCTTAATTGTTTACCTTATAATAATGCAACACTTACTTACCGATTGTCAATATCATATTGGGATTCATTTATACGCATGGTTAGGTTGTAACCGGACGGTAGTATATGGGAGCTCTATTTGCGTCGGATGTCCTCCTATCGCACGGTCGCCACTCGGTTTCGTCTATTCTACCGAGAAGGTAAGTAATATTCGTTTCCGAAGATATTAACTTTATTAATTTAACTTTCTTTATTTCAGGTTTCCCGCTGGGATTGCTGATAATTGTTGCTGCCTCCAGGATCCTCCCATCACCGCATATCAGGAGCAACGCGGAACTTCGATGGATCGAGACTTCGAGAAATTCGCGTGAAATTCTATCTTTATTATAATTATACTAATTCTCTTCTTCTTTCAGGTTCCCGCCTCGTGATGGATCGCCGCCGCTGCTGATTTCCCGGATCCTCGCCTATTCGCATACCGAGATCAACGCTGGACTTCGTGGGATTATCGCCGATGGACAAGGTAAGTAGAAGGTAAGTATTTATAATAATTGTTGTAGATGAATTTCAACTAATTATTCTCCTTTATTTCCGTCGTCGATGCACCAAGTTATTTACAGTTGTCGATAAGCACAAGTCGCTCACGCCTAACGGCTTGTAGTAATATATGGCCACGCAGGACCGCTCGTTATTGTTGAACGAGAAGTAACGCTTTTCGCGGGCGTTCCCGATTGTTATACGAAATGAATAGCTATATCCGCACACCGTTCGATCGCGCCGGAGACTAAGTTCGCGTACGCGGAATACTTCGGAGATACGTGTGGTCGCTACCGTTTCGTTCGAGAGACTGCCTCGAGTGCTGGGTCTCGCTTCGGCTCCCTACCTCGCTCGCTGCCCCCACTCCGCTCTATCCCCACGCTCGCGCTATCGTGGCTGCTCATTGGCGTTCGCTCTCTCCGAGTGGGGCGTTCCCCGCTGTAGGAGTGGGAATGCGTTGCGTGTATTACAACGTGGGGACCTGCCTCTGCAGATGCCGCTGCACCAGGTTATCGCGGCGCGCCGATTTTGCGTGCCGTCGACGCCGACCTATGCGCACGTCCCGGGGAACGACTCTCGTGTCGCTTCTGGCGTTTTTTCTCATAAACGATGTTCCTGTCTCGCCGAGGTTATCGGCCGCTGACGCCGACCTCCAGGTTATCATCTTCGGGACCTGGTAGACCCCCTCTCGCACCTCGTTCCTGTGGAGGACGTCCAGGTGCCGATTCTGCTTTCCCCCGCTCGCTCGTTGACGCCGACCTTATGGGCGCGTGCCCCAGGTTCGCCTGTCTCTGTTTTTCGCGCTTTTCCTCGGGGAAGTCGCTCGTGTCGCGATTTACTAAACGCGTGTACCGATCATGGCGCCGACCCTATGGCCGCGTGCCCTAGGTGTCACCCGCCCGGAATAACCTAACTTTCTTCGGGGAAATCTCTTGTGTCGCGAGTTTCTAAGCGCGCGTCCTAATCACGACGCCGACCCTATATTCGCTTGTCCTAGGTATCACTCGTTCTGACTACCGTGCGTTTCCTCGGGGAAGTCGCTTACGTTGCGAAATTTCAAACGGGTGATCGTTTCTTGATGCCGACCCTGTGGTTGCATGCACCAGGTGTCGCTTGTTCAGAAAAACATAACTTTCCTCGGGGAAGTCGCTCGCGTTTCGAATTTTTGAACGCGTGTCTTTATTACGACGCCGACCTGATAATTGAGTGTACCAGGTGTCGCTCATTCGGCGCAATGCCATTTTCCTCGGAAAGTCGTTTACTTTCCGAGTTTCTAACCGCGTGTACTTCTTACGGCGCCGACCCTATGCTTGAGTGTATCAGGTGTCACTTCGTTGTTTATCGTGACTTTTCCTGGAGATTGTTGTGGTTCCCTTATCTGTCGCGATTGGCCATCGATTCGTTCGCGATGCAAAGAAAATTATCTATTTTACATGGGAACCGAAATTAAACTTAATAACTGCGAATTGACGCGAAAATCTTAATTTACTGTCCATCAATTGGACATGTCTGTTGCCTTATCCCTAACGGTTCTTATACCTATAAAGAATACAATTCTATACAAAGAAAGTTATGCCCGACGCACAGTGGATCGAGCGTTAAGAAAAAGCGGACATTGGGTAGAAAATTAAAAGGCTAAATTATCAACTTTTTAAAATGAATTATTATCAACCAATGTTTATAGAATTGAAATATATTCAATTATTACACATAATGTAAGTTTATTATGCCAATTTTGACCCCAAGGTTGCACATTTGTGAAAGTGCAATTTTTTAGCCTATTTTAAATCGATAATGAATTGCCAGTACATTGCATACAATCAAATAAATTTGATCAATCTCTTAGAATGATATTATTTACGTCTACTAACGAGACTAACGAAAAATGCATTTCCAAGATATTTTTCTTTATTTCATCATTTAATATTTGACGGATCAAAAGTTATAAATTAGATTTTTTTAATTTATATTTCACGTCTGCCTACAAAAAAATGATAACAAATGATAGCTAAATCACTTATTGTACGGTATTCAGACAACCTTGGACTACTAGGATCTGCAAGAATTGGCTGCGGTAATTTGCGGTTTTTCGAGATACGTTGAATAATGTAAAAATATTTTTGTTGAGTTTGTTTCCAAAGTACGGAAATATCGATTATCTCGAAAACTATGCAATTTAGAAAAAAAAGATCAATACAAAAGTTGTAGGGTTTCGAGCGGGATATTATATGGAGCAATAAAAATTTGAGCCTGGGTTTAATGTTTTGAGCCCTATTTAGCTCGTATTGAATTTTTCAAATGGGAACCCGCATTTATGATTGCATATTATTGTAGCTGACGAGGAGACATTTCCAAAACGCTAAATTTATGTTTATTTTCGATAAAAATTATCTAATGTACGAGTCGCTAAGGGGACTCACGGAAAACAAGCACCCTAAAGGAGTCTAAAAACGTACTGTTACCTCCACGTGGTAAACTCTGGTAACTACGAACAACTTTGTAGGCTAATGACAGGCGTTTCATTTCATGTATATAAATACCATGATATCGAAATAAATACCTCCATTACTTCCGAATAGATACATATGCGAGTAAACACTAAATGAGTAGTCTAACGGTTCATCAACGCAATTCTACCAAAGTAGCAAAGGACGTTGCATAATCGCACACAACTGTGTCTAAAGACAGCTGTCAATTGTCAAATCGAAATTTTGTAATCGGAATTATACTCAGCGTTCCCAAAAACCCTTATACGCAAAGTGGTTCAGGGACAATCGCGTACTACTTAAAAGTTGACAATGGTTTTGACAATTGACAGCTGTCAATTGTCAAATAGTAATTTTGACAGCAGAATCGTAATCAGCGACCCCAAAAACCTATAAAACTGTGTGTGAGTTAATTAAAAATGCATTATTTGTCTTGTTGTAATTGATTTAATGCCAATGTCCGACTTTCCCTATGCTTCGATCCACTGTGCGACGGGGCAGAGTCCGCATGACTCGTACAAACGAAACTAAACGTTGTTACCGGCCGCGGTTACATAAAAACAAAAGATCAATTTCTCGCGCGGCCACGAGGTTGCCTCCTACCTTTTAAACCGGATCTAGTGGAGGTCCGATTCGTCTCCGGACGCCGCGCCGGCGACTCAAAATCGTCGGACGGACGTTCGTCCAGCCTAGGGATCCTCCAGAGAGGGATCGGACTAACCGTCGCCATTTGTTTCAAAACCGGAAGTGGTGTATTCAGCGGCAAAACTCAAACGTGTTTCAATGCAAATGTGTATATTTTATATAATTAGACATGACAGACGCGCGCTACGCGCGTGTTATTTAGCTTTAATTATACAATTCCTATTACATTATACTATTACGAATTAATACACAAACTGTCAAAATAAGTAATGATAGATGTTTACGAAATGAGTGCAATAAAAAAGCAATCAACATCGCGGAAAAATGTCAACAATGAAACCTTGCGACCGATCGATACGGTCAGCCTCCGGCGTGCGAACTGGTCGCCACGCGTGAGGTTGGAACGCGTGGACGCGCCGCGAGTAGGGCGTCAGGAGAGGCGGCAAGTCGCTGTCACGACGGTGGCTATCTACGAGGGTCCACGGGGGTGGCCCGCCATTGCGGAAAGGGTGGCGCGACAGCTCAGGGAGGAGCGCGCGAGATTCCAACAGGAGCGCGCGACCAACATCGCGGAGGCGGTGTGGCTAATGAGGTACCGCGAGAGGACGCCCGAGGCAGGGACTGACGGTCGACCTTCGGACGACTTTGAGTCGCCGGAGTCCGAGGACGAGACAGAACTGTAGGAGCTCCGTCGGCAGAGGTAGGGAGTGACCGTGCGGCCGTGTAAAAAGAATCACAACAAAATTACCTTTTTAAAAAAGAGGTAAAAAAAAGGCGTTAAGTATACGGCGCGCAGCATGTTAGCTCGAAGAAAGTGGTTATCTCAAAAAATCGAAGTATCTTTGTATCTCAAAAAATCGAAGTATCTGTGTATGTATCTCAAAAAATCGAAGTATCTGTGTATACCTAAAAAAAACTGATGAGGTATTTTTATACTTCTAAAAAACCGATGTGATATGTTTGTATTTTCACAAAAATAAATGATATCTATAAATTGCGTTAATTATAATCTCAAAAAATCGAAGTATCTGTGTATACCTAAAAAAAACTGATGAGATATTTTTATACTTCTAAAAAACCGATGTGATATGTTTGTATTTTCACAAAAATAAATGATATCTATAAATTGCGTTAATTATAATCTCAAAAATCGAAGTATCTGTGTATACCTAAAAAAAACTGATGAGGTATTTTTATACTTCTAAAAAACCGATGTGGTATGTTTGTATATCTCAAAAAATCGAAGTATCTGTGTATACCTAAAAAAAACCGATGTGGTATGTTTGTATTTTCACAAAAATAAATGATATCTATAAATTGCGTCAATTATAAAATGAATACTTCTAAAAAACCGATGTATGTTTGTATTTTCACAAAAATAAATGATATCTATAAATTGCGTTAATTATAAAATGAAAATATATTCTTCGGAAAATAACTGTTGTATTATTTTTAAAAAATATCTTTGTATTTAAGTGTCTTCACAAGTCATAATAGCTCCATTTTTCCTTACAGCCATTATAATATAACCAAATTCCGTTACCTAACTCAACCCAAGTGATATGTATCTTTTTAAATAAATGTTTTCTTGATTGATCTTTAAATAAATCTTTTGCAAATTGCGTTAATCAGAAAGAGAAGATACAATTACAAAATTTTTAATCCAACACAGGAATACAAGGTATTTAAATGCAAAGATGTTAATCGCTAAGATTAAAAACTGTTAAAGAAGTAACAATAAAAAATGCAAATATTTTATTGAAATAAAAAAAAAATTCGTACAAATACTTAACGCTGCTTTTTTACTCCAGTCACAACAAAATTACCTTCTTTAAAAAAAGGTAAAAAAAGGCGCCAAGTACATGCGCAGCATGTTAGCTCGAAGAAAGTGGTTATGGAGTAAAAAAGCAGCGTTAAGTATTTGTACGAAATTTTTTTTTATTTCAATAAAATATTTGCATTTTTTATTGTTACTTCTTTAACAGTTTTTAATCTTTGCGATTAACATCTTTGCATTTAAATACCTTGTATTCCTGTGTTGGATTAAAAATTTTGTAATTGTATCTTCTCTTTCTGATTAACGCAATTTGCAAAAGATTTATTTAAAGATCAATCAAGAAAACATTTATTTAAAAAGATACATATCACTTGGATTGAGTTAGGTAACGGAATTTGGTTATATTATAATGGCTGTAAGGAAAAATGAAGCTATTATGACTTGTGTAAGAAGACACTTAAATACAAAGATATTTTTTAAAAATAATACAACAGTTATTTTCCGAAGAATATATTTTCATTTTATAATTAACGCAATTTATAGATATCATTTATTTTTGTGAAAATACAAACATACATCGGTTTTTTAGAAGTATTCATTTTATAATTGACGCAATTTATAGATATCATTTATTTTTGTGAAAATACAAACATACCACATCGGTTTTTTTTAGGTATACACAGATACTTCGATTTTTTGAGATATACAAACATACCACATCGGTTTTTTAGAAGTATAAAAATACCTCATCAGTTTTTTTTTAGGTATACACAGATACTTCGATTTTTTGAGATTATAATTAACGCAATTTATAGATATCATTTATTTTTGTGAAAATACAAACATATCACATCGGTTTTTTAGAAGTACTAGACACTACAGACGCGCGCTACGCGCGCGCTATTTAGCTTTAACATCACACACAACTGTCAAAATATATGAACATTACACACAACTGTCAAAATATATGATGACAGTTGCAAATGAAGTAAGCGCAGTGAGAGAACCAATCGGCATCGCGGAAAAGAGGCAACAATAAACTATCCATGCCTTTTTTAGAAAAGGATAAAAATACCTCATCAGTTTTTTTTAGGTATACACAGATACTTCGATTTTTTGAGATACATACACAGATACTTCGATTTTTTGAGATACAAAGATACTTCGATTTTTTGAGATAACCACTTTCTTCGAGCTAACATGCTGCGCGCCGTATACTTAACGCCTTTTTTTTACCTTTTTTTTAAAAAGGTAATTTTGTTGTGATATCATTTCTTTTTGTAGTATTAGGGATCATATAAGCATTAAACAGTACATGTTTATAACATATATATTTTACGACATACTATAGAATACAAATACAACTCAGCGTAATCAAACAATATACTTGATTTTATATACACATATATACACGCACAAAAGAGAGAAAGACACACACACACACACACACACACACACACACACGCACGCATGCACGTAAAAATGACTTTAGTAGTATTCATTTGTATTAAAATAAAAATTCCACCACCACCCACATCGTCTTTTGTAATTACAACTTAACAATATGAAAACGATGGTCTATTTTATTATAATAAAATGAAAATTCCACCACCACCCCCATCGTCTCAAGAACTAAACGCCAATACGATCCGCGCTTAATGTAAGCAGCCTAACTAACTGATATTTCTATATAAATTAATATGCATTCCGCATATGTATTTTTCCAAATTATCGTAGCTGTGCGGCAACTTGGTTTGCCAGACTTAAAACAGCTTAATTTTGAAAAATACATATGCAGAATGCATATGTTCTACATAAAGATATCAATTAGGCTGCTTACATGAAGCGCGGACCGTATTGGCGTTTAGTTTTTAAAATTAAAATTTGATGGTCTATTTTATATGTTGTTTGCTCCGCAATATGACTGAAAATAATGAAATAGATAATAGTATTAATCAGACATTGTAAAAATACAAATAAATATACTTAAATATGAAGAAATGTTAAATACAAATAAATATCTTTTAAAACACTTGACTGCTACTAAACTGAATTGGCGTTGCTAAACCGAATATGTTAATTTCCCTAATTTCTTATAATCTAAACAACATAATAAAAATCGCCGAAATTCTATGCTACTTACATTCTATGCTTAAATCTAATTTTTTTATACACACACACACACGCACGAGAGAGAGAGACACACACACACAAACACACGACATGCAAGAGATTAACACATCGGTTTAGCAACACTAATTAAGTTTAAACTAAAAATTTTAATAACTAACTACTTACAATATTTATTTGTATTAAAATATTTTCTTACTAATTATTTAAATATTTATTTGTATAATACGATCTGTTTAATATTATTATAATCTTCATTTTTCCAATAATACCTTTATTGTGATTCAAAAATCTTATAAATTTGTTTGCACAATGGATGAGATATATTTTATTTACAAGAAATAGCCCACCAACCCAGTCGTTATTTTATTTTACTTATATATATTGTCACGACTTTTTGCACTCCCGGACCGCTCCGGGACGTGTGCCGGATCAAAAGGACTTAGGAGAGCGGGATGGTAGGCCTCTCCAGTGGTTTCCTCGCACCTCTGATACTCCACGAAATGTTCCGAATGTTGGGCGCCAGACGCGTACATTCGCGTCCACGAAATCGCGAAAACCTAAACGAGACGCCAAACGAAGTGGGGGGAGGTGCGTGGAATCGGCTAGCTTGACCTAATCACGGGCGGGGTTAATGAAGGGCAGCGCGATATCCGGCGGGGTGACCGTAAATTTGTAACTCAGTCAGATAACAAAGAAAATAACATTTATTGAGTGCTGGTTGTGTCGAGAAAGTAACAACGTTTATCCCTCCGGCTTCGATTAAACACAAAATAAAGCCGATAACCAATCAAGAATCCAACAGAAATAATTTGTAACGCGGTCATTAAAGCTTATTGTAGGCGCACGGAAAGCGCAGTTCTCAAACACTTAATAGTAATAATAACGCGAGCTGCGAAAGTTAACGGAAAATGTCGCGAAATGGTGATGCACCACGCTCGATGCGCGTGAACACCACGCCCGTACGAAAACTCTATCGCCAGGCTATCTTAATCTACGCGAGACTTTTCTAAATGGGCGCAACACGGAGGCGCCGAGATTTGTTACAATACAAGGAATACTCTCCCTAACGCAAACTTCGAGGTTATCGCAAGTAGGGGCGGGACGCCATAGGGCGTAACGCAAGTAATACCGAACGCCAGGGGCTTGTGAACGAAAGCTTTTCAACGCGAGAGCCGATCTAACGCAATTACTCCATCGACACCAATGAGAGCTTGACGCAATTATCAATTCGTAATACCGGGATCCAAACACAATCGATACGCTAAAACCGACGCTAGAACACAAGAATTTCCCGACGCGAAGAAACGGTAACGCAATTTACGAAGTACCGGCCCGTTTGCGGCCGTACACCAAGGTCGCGAGGACGACGCGATATACTCGCGAAATTCACTTCACTAACGCGGCTGTCGCAATCTCCAGGGGTTCGCCATCACGCTCATACCACGGTTCCGCGGCCACGGGACCATCCCGAGGCCCTTCGCTCTCGTTATCGATCGCGAAATTACACTCGATCTCACATGCTTTATCCCGAGCGAGAGCGTGCACCGGAGGGCGGTGTCGTGGCTTTACTTTGCGAGAATAACGGGCAACCTCACCGGCGATACGCCTCCTCCTGGTTCCTCGCCGTCACCTTCGACCAACGGTCCTCGATCCGACAAGAAAATTCGATATCCCCGACTCGGGGTGGCTATCGCGTACTTTACAAAACGGATGATCTCGCCGACGGACGACCAGAGAGTGTCGCCGAATTCTCGCTCGATAACGAGATCGATGCGGTCGCCCCTCTCGGGGCGCGCGGACCAATCGGAAGCGAGCTTGCAAGCTCGCACGATACCAACGCAGGATCGTCGCAAGGGGATCCTCCGGGGGCGCGCAACGGTCCCTCGGCGGCGTAGCGGCTCCTCAAATTTCTTCCCTGGCGGCGGACGGAACTTGGCTTGTGCCGGTTGGCCTCCGGTTTGACCCTGGGGCGGTGGCCAGCCACCCCGTAGGTCGATGTTGCTTGGAGATCCTTCGCTGTAGCCGGGTTTCTACCCAGGCGCCTGGGGCCCCGCTATCGGCGGCCCCGTCCGTCGCTGCCTCCGTGCCGCACGCCTGCCGCGTTGCTCTCGCCAGCCCGTGATCTCTACTGCTCCCGCGTTTGCCACCCCTCCTCGGTCGTCAATCGTCCTTGGTTTCCCTCGCCGATTACTCCCTCGAAGAGTTGCCGTGGCGTGGGTGAGGTGCCGCGCGTATTACATTGCATAAAAGAAAAGAAAGTAATCAGAATGCGGAAACGCGATTAAATACGACCCCTGGAGATCTCGTCGTTGCCTCCCTGGTCCGTCCCTGGGCGCGAAATTTCGCGCCTTGTGACGGCGGCGGGGCGCCGCGACGGTGCGGCGAGCCGCAACGTCACAATATATATATATATATATATATATATATATATATATATATATATATATGTAGGCGGCAGTGTGGTCTAGTGGTAGAGCGCCAGATTCGTAATCTGAGGAACCAGGTACGAGTCCACTAGAGCCATGTAAACATGGAAAGTTTTTTCCGAAAGCTGCGCCCTCCGTGCAAGATAGGCTCTTGTGCGGAGCAAACTGGGCTCCGTCTTTCGGAAAGAGACGTTAAGCCGTTGATCCAAAGGGTTAAGAGAGAGGAGAAGGGTAGTATTGTAATAGAGGGTTGGGAACGTCCCTACAAAATGCCTTGCAACCCTGCGGGGAGTCAATAAACGTACTTTACTTATTTTACTTTATATATATATATATATATATATATATATATATATATATATATGTATGTATGTATTTTAATAAAATTCATATATAATTGTATGTGTGAGTACACACACAAAAACACACACATACTCATACATAATACATATTTTGTAGTGTTACGCATCTTATAAAGAGCATATCTTACAAGGAGTATGTACAGATTGTAAAGCTAAAGGTATTACAGACTATTATTTCTAATTTTGCAATATAAGACATGATCGTAATCTAACGTGATTAATGCTAAATTTAGAATATCACTGCTAATCATGAAAATACATTGCTGGACATTGTTTTTATGTAAAATGTGTATCTATATTTGATAATAGTTGCTTAATTTTTATTATCAACTTTTTGTAAAAATAATATATAAATATTTGTAGCACATGCAGGCCATCGTTCCTTTTTAATCATTTTATCTTTCTCATCAATTTTAATCCAAGATGTCCCTTCTCTACACATACTTGCATAATAGCCATTCTCAATACACGAACCATCATGAAATATAGCATTCATTACTTTATACCGCTGTTTAGCTATTGACACCTTAGCTGTTGATACGCCATTTAAATTAAATTTCTGTGGTATTTTTATTACTTTATTATCTTGTAACGAAAACAAAACTAAATGAATAATAACTATTTCTTTTGTCAACGTTAATTCATTTTTAAACATTATATTATTTCCCGCACAATGTTCGCATGATTTGTCATGTGATTGACACCAATGTGAAAATGTAGTCTTTAATAAATCATTAAGATCACATTTTTTCTTCAAATTTTCAATAGAAATTGGGACAACTATATTGTTATCAGTAATAATAACTTTTGTATTACCACACGATTTGCACCGACTAGTACAAGTAACTTGATGCTCTACCAGATTTCTGACATAATCATATTTTGTACAAATAGCAGTGAGAAATTCGACGGCATCTCGTTTAATCGATAAGTATTCTTCTAAACTTTTCCATATCGCATCAGTGTTCAAATTTTTCATATTACTTTCATATCGCTGTGCTAGTTTACTTAAATCATCTTGTTTATCAATATTAAGCAACTTTTTTCTAATAATACTTAAATGCAATAAGCATTGTAATACTGCATTTGCACAGTGCGAATCTTTATTTGTATTTTCTAAAGCACGTATCTCCCAAGCAGTACTTTGTCGAGCTTCTTGTTGATCTGACTCTTGAATGGAAGCAAATCTTTTCGACAATGTCCACGGAACATCTTTTACTTTTCGAAAACGTTGTTTTGAAGTAGTAATCATTTGTGCTTGTGGTCCTCTTAGCCGATTATATTCGGTAATAGCTCTATCACTAGCTGTTATAGATAACGGATCAAAATTAATTAAATGCAATCCACCCGCAGTTTTTACTAGGGATAACGCAACATATGCTTGACCATGACAAAATACAGAATTACCTATATCTATAACAGCGTTTTCCAAGCTTAATCCTTGGCTTTATGAATGGTGATGCCATAACTCAAAGATAATGGAAATTGTTTTCTAATAACATACGCTTTATCCATTACTTCAAACTTGACACTTACTCTTTCAATAAAATACTCCAAACCAGACGGTAAAAGAAGTTTTATCTTTTCTACATAATCAGTATCCTGCACAACAGAAATAACTGTAGCAATTGTACCATTTACAAGGCCCAAAGTGACATCAATATTGCGTCTTATCATGACTTTAGCTCCAATTTTAACTGTAATTTGTCTTGAAAGTCCAGCTGTTCTAGTATTATCTTCATCGTTATCCGTCAATTTCTTTTGTACTTTCTTTTTTATATATTTATCACATTCAAACGTATCTTCAGCAATTAATAATATTTCTTTCGAAGCAATACGACTTAACATTGCAGTGTTAAGAACATCGCACATATGACAAGTAGGCAGTAAACAAACGGTATCAGATGGCAAATTATCAATAAAATTACATAATTCGTATAATCTTGTTTCGAAAGACTCGCCTTTAAAAGAAATTTTTCTTTTTTCGAGAATCTCAAAATCAGATTTTGTCAATAAACCAATACGAACTCTCGAGAGTAATTCACGATAAGATTCATCTCCTTGCTGGCGCATATTGATCGTTAATTCGTCATATTTAAAATTTTTCCACAAATTTGGAACCGCCATACAGCCCATATATTTACCAATTTCTTTCTTTGATAATTGAACAAAAACAAAATCTTCACGTACAGGAGGTAATTGAAGCAGATCTCCAAATAAAAGAATATGCTTTTAACCAAACCAACCATCGTCAGTGGTATCGAATATTTGAGATAATCGTAAATGTATATACGCTAAAGTTAAATTAGATATCATTGACACTTCATCAATTATAATAAGAATAACATCTTTGAATTCTGCCCGTAAAACTTTCAAAACGTGATCAGATAATTGTGTATACTTGGAAGTATCACCATGTTGAACGGGTAACTGAAACACTCTGTGACTTGTCAAAGCATCGATATTGAACGCAGCTATACCAGTAGGTGCTGCTACAACGGTATCCTTGTTGAGATTTTGTTTTATCCAGCATTTAATTGTTTTAATTATGAAACTTTTACCAGTACCTCCTTCTCCGCTAACGAATTTTAGTAATTGTTTATTATCCGGCGATGTTACGGTGTCGATCACATCGTCAAATACTTTTCTTTGATCTGCGTTCAGATTTGAAATCATTTCAGATACATTGATTTCCCGATCTAATTTTTCACCAAGATCCTTAAAATCTTGCATCGCTTCACCAGCCTCAATATTTTGAACACCTATTGGATTATCAGGATCATCTTGAGACTCGTGCTGTTTTTCCAAATCATCTAAACGTTCTTGAACTAATTGCTTGGCAGTTTCTAATGCTTTTTGGAATTCCTCTAATTTTTCACGATACTCGAATGCTTTCTCAAGATCTAACTTTCCCTCGTGAAACGCTTCTGCATAGGTATCACATCCATTTTTAAGATCTTCCAGTTTTCGCCATGGTTTGAACAAAAGCAGTAATGAAAAGAAATAATTTTCCGGCTGCGTATTGACATTATATTTATAGTGACTAATAAGATAGTCACGCTGTCGCCGTTTCAGATAATAACCATTATTCATCTTGTAGTATTCAATATGTTTACTTCGTGGTTTAATTTTCGTAATATCATATTGCTGTGCAAATTCATACAAGCACAAGGATTCAAGTTCTTTCGGTCTCCGTGGATAATGATCATCTATTATACATGGACAAAATATGTCTGTGGAATCTCCATCGAGAGCTTCAATTTCCTTACAAGTTTTAACTTTTCTATGTCGGTTCTGATTAACATCTAACCATCTAATAGACGTATTTCGATCAGTCCCATATAAAGGAATACCTAGCAATGTATCAGCAGCTTCAAGAGCTCCACATTCTCTATTACTCATGGCTCGATTAGCAATTTTCCAAAGACGGCTCGCCAATGATACGTTTTTGTTATTTATACTATCAAAGATAACATCAGCTATTTCACTTTTTCCTGGCTTATTTACATACTTAGTAATATACCAAGTAAGCAGCGATGATTTTTCACCGATAAATTGTATATCCATATTTCCTTCCCATGCAGTAAGAAGGATAGGATTATAATCATTTATAGTGGTTTCAGCATCCGTTCGAGGAAGGTCATAAAGCCTACTTCTATGTTTTAATCGTCTCCTACCTGCTATCGAACTTATGACATCTCTTATAATCAACGTGTCTGTAACTGGACGAGGAAATCCAAAACGACAGACGCGAGTCGTTTTTTTTGAACGTCCTACTTTTTTAGAACGAAGACAATAAGCGTTATCTTTGTATCGTTGATACATATCGACTCGCCTGTGTAACAATGGTGAAATTTTTGGATCTGGCATTTTACAACTTATATGTTGCAAGATAAATTCAGAAACCTCTTCAACAGAAGATTTACCGATAATTGGCGCGTCTTTAATCCAAATTAATAAATGAAAATGTTGTATACCTCTACCTTGGTATTCTCGCCAGAAGTAATGTGTTACTTCTCCGATCGGGTGATCTTTGGAACAAATAAATCAAGCAGCGCTTTGAATTTATTATCAAGAAACCTCGACGTCGACACGGGATCTTTCGCAACGAGTACACTAATGGGCGTCGAATCGTTAGGCCATCCATTTACTTTACGAATATATTCACCTAAATCAGTCCACATCCATTCACCAGGACTAACTGTAAAGAACCATGTCGCAGGTCCGAAATGTTGCGTCATACAATTTAAATCATTTCTTGGTCTACGCCAGTATTGTTCCGTATTTCTTAGAGTGGAAAATATCGAACTCAAGTCAGATTCCAAATCACCTTTCTCCAATGCTTGTAAATATTCTTTAGCCGTATAACGTTCTCGTGAATCAGTTGTATACAATTTGTGATAAATACCACGACTTAATTGACGATTATTCGCATCATTCAACAAGAAAAATAAGTATTGTGTACTTAATCTAAATTGTGAATGTTTGGATGTCAAACAACATTTAATAAATTCATGGGTGTGAAGTTTAACCTGTCTAGTTTCGTGTTGTCCATTAACACCAAAAGGAAATAAATCTGGAAAACACAATAGATCTAAAGTTTTCTCACGATTGTCCAAGGGCGAATCTTGAACTTTTAACATTTGATATAAGGTGGTATCCCTTTTCACATGATTTTTTTTCATATAAAGGATAAATAGTGTATTGCTCGTAATAACTATCTTGACTTTCGTCAAGAACCTGGGTTAACATTGCCTCACGCTGATTATTTGAAGTAGCGTCTACGTTATTTTTTGTTTCTTCCATTGGAACTTTTGAACTCAATTCTTGTTCGTCATTCGATAAAATAGTGTCTACGTTATTTTTTGTTTCTTCCATTGGAACTTTTGGGCTCAATTCTTGTTCGTCATTCGAAACAGATTCACTATCATTTTCCGTCTCTTGTGCTTCAAATTCATTATTATCCAGTTTCTCTAAACATAATCCATCGTGAGTTTTTGAGAGTTTTATATTATTGTAAAAAGGATTGTTACGTTTGAGCCATGTTAAAGCCTTGTGTACCTTTTTACGATCTACGTATTCCTCCCAAACAATTTTTGATTTTGTCGGAACACCTCTAACACGTACGAAGTACATTTCATGATTTTTATTAATTGGATCAGCATCGGAACATAATTTGTTCCATGTCTCTTGTAATGGTAAATAAAACGTTCTACCTTTCACTTTTTGTACCATATTTCTATGAGGCAGTTTTTTGTTAATAACAGTTCCCATTTTAACAACAGTTTGAAAAGCTTTAGCTCTTTGTATAAAAATTTTTTCAAACGTGTTGAGAGATGATATTTCTTCGGGTGTATCTTGTACAAATCGATTATTTAAAACGCAATACGCAGGCATTAATCCGTCATGAAATTTTCCTGCACAATAACGACATATGTATTGTGGGGTAATGTTATGTCTTTTTAAATGCGCCATTAAATCTCTCCAAATTGGAATATCTAATTTCGTTTTAAGCTTATTAATTTCAGAGACACTTCTCTTATAACAAAGTCTCTCACATGATGCACAAACATATCGAGGTGTGTCCATGCAGCGTTTCTTAAAAGCCTTAAACGCGTTGCTATAGCGAGAAATGATATCGTCATCACTCAAAATAGTACTACTCTGCTGATGTTTGTACATATTTGCTTTTTCTTGTTCCAAAGTTATAATTTCGTTTAATGTGTCTAAATCAGCGGAAGTTAAAGCCTTCTCCAGATTTAACATTTTCCAATAGAAACTTGTCATTTGATAAGTTAAACGTTTAATATATCTCACATTTGGAAAATGAGGTGATAACAGTTGAACAGAAAGAAACATCCCTTTGCAAAGTTTCGTATCAATATAACAAGCATGTGTGTAACCTTTTTTATTCGAATTTGTTATTGTACATGTATAAATCTTTTGCAGCAACTGTGGTATTTTCTTTAAAGTACATGTACGTATCGTTTGAAGAAATTTCCCATAACGATCGATTAAAGACGGATTATCATTAATTTTACACAAGGTATCACATACCCATGATTTTTTTGCTCGTTTTGCCTGCCGCAAAGGTAATACATTCATAGCTTGACCTTCTACGTTCATTATCAAAGGTTGTGATGAAGTAATTTTATCATATGTGTCGATAAAATAATTTTCAGACGAAGCTGTATGTCGCGATATGCCACATAACGCACATTTTTTCGTCAATTGTATAGCATTTTTCGGCTTGAGTTAAACACGCTTCTGATTTCTTTTTAAGTGAAGCTAATATTTTTTTGATATTGCGGACAAAACTGTTTCGAATATGCATACACCAACGTACGATTCTTTCGGCTTCTAATCGTCTTTCAATATGATTTTTAATATTAAGTTTCTTTTCAATATCTTCAACTGCCACAGGATGAAATTTTATTATATAATTTTGTGACCAAAACTTTGCATATTTTTTAGTAATATTTTTGGCAATATCGCGATTTTTGTTCGCAGGAACGTATTTAGAATTCTTTCTCTCATAATATCGCTTATTGTAAAGCCATTTACGATCAGAATATTTTCTTTGTCTATCTTGTTCTTGCTGAGAATGTATAAGATAATGTTTTCTTTTTCTATCTCGTTCTTGCTGAGAATGTATAAGATAATGTTTTCTTTTTCTATCTCGTTCTTGCTGAGAATTTTGCTGAGAATATATAAGATAATATTTTCTTTGTCTATCTCGTCCTTGCTGAGAATGTATAAGATATTTTCGCTTATTAAGGCGATTATTTGCTAAATTGTCTTTATACTGACGTCGTCTTTTAGCACGATTGTCTTCTGAATTCTGATATCGACGCCGTTTTTTAGCACAATCATTTTCTGACGTATCTTGTTCCTCTCGACAACGTTTCTTAGCGCGATTAATTTTAGTATTATTAACACAATTGTTTTTTGAATTCTGATATCGACGCCGTTTTTTAGCACGATCATTTTCTGACGAGTCTTGTTCCTCTCGACAACGTTTCTTAGCGCAATTATTTCCAGTATTACTAATGTTTTCACAGGAATCTTTCTGAGATAAATGTCCATTTATACGTAGAGCAGTCGCTTTAGTCTCTCTATCTTTTATTATTGCTAATGGAAGCACTGTCTGAGCATCACTTTCTGAATCTTCAGGAAAATGTTCAATTGTATTCGATTCTAAAATCTTCAACAAATGTGAACGCATTACTCTATGATCATATCTAACTTCGTCAGGTTTAATATCAAACAATAATGAAATCGCAAAAGCTATAGCAAAAACTCCGCAATCATTACAGTTTCGTTGATATTGCACAGTAGGAAATTCGACAGGATGTTTCTCAAAGTCGTATGTTGGAAATAATTTTCTCAAGAATACCTCATGATGTTCGTGCAATTCTTTTTTATTTAGCGAATCATAGATATATATTTTTATTGTATCATAATAACTACATACCCAATGTCCATTTATATTTTTAAGTTTTGGATCTGTACAATTTAATGGAGCTGACGAACTGTGCAATATTTGTATATGTTTTCTATCTTCTGGTATACGTTGAATAAATTGAGGCAATTGGATTCGCCATGTTTCGACAGGTTCATAATCTGAACAACTTCGCAAAAGTGTATGGAAAAATTTCATATGATCGTCCGTAATCCATTGGTCTCGAATAATTATATTTTTTTCTTTAGGCTTTAAAATTATTTTCTTTTCTAAATTCTGTTTGGATTGCTGTCGCTTTATAATAGCGTGATTGTTTAAATCCTGTTGCTCTGCAGGAGATTTTATAGCATAATTACTTTCAAAATGTGTCTTTGCACTTTTAGCAATCGCTTCAGTTTCTGTCGCTTTTATTATCGCTAATGGAAATACTCTTTGAGAAATAGCACATTGTGAATCTTGAGTACGATTATTTGGTAAATTCTGTTTGCATCGTTGCTGCTTTGTAGCGCGATTTTCTAAATCCTGTTTTTCTGTTCGACATTCTTTAGCGTAATTACTTTCAAAATGTCTTCTCATACGTTGAGCAGTCGCTTTAGCCTCTCTATCTCTTATCACTGCTAATGGAAGTACTTTTTGAGCACATTGCAAATTCTGAGGAAAATGTTCAATAACATTATTTTCCAAAATTTTTATCAAGTGTGAACGCATAGACTCATTTTTATGTTCATACTTTACTTTGTCAGGTTTAATATTGAATAACAATGAAGTAGCAAAAGCTATAGCAAAAACACCACAATCGTCACTGTTCGGTTGACGTTGCACAGTAGGAAATTTGACAGGGTGCTTCTCAAAGTCATATGTTGGAAACAATTTTTTTAAGAATCGCTCATGATCTTTGTGCAACGTTTTATTATTTAAAGAATCATATATAAATACATTTTTTCTATCATAATAACTGCATACCCAATGTGACGAACTATACAGTATTTGAATATGTTTTTTATCTTGTGATACAGGTTGTATCGTATCAAGAAGTTGTATTCGCCATGTTTCTACCGGTCTATAATCGGAACAATTTTGTACAAGTTGATGGAAATGATCCATATGTACGTCCGTAAGCCATTCGCCTCGGGTAATTATATCTTTGTCGGCAGGTTTTAAAATCATATTTTGTGTCTTTAGAGACATTGTATGAAATAGGCGCAAAGCAACTAATTTTTAGGTGCAGAGTAGCCGATTTTTATAGGCGCAGAGCAGCCGTTGTTTGTAGGCGCAGAGCAGTCGATTTTTATAGGCGCAAAGCAGCCGATTTTTATGGGCGCAAAGCAGCCGATTCTTATAGGCGCAGAGCAGCCGATGTTTGTAGGCGCAGAGCAGCCGATTTTTAAAGGCGCAGAGCAGCCGACTATTAAAGGCGCAAAGCAGCCGAAGTTTAAAAGCGCAGAGCAACCGATGTTTGTAGGCACAGAGCAGCCGATTTTTAAAGGCGCAGAGCAGCCGAAGTTTAAAGGCGCAGAGCAGCCGATGTTTGTAAGCGCAAAGCAGCCGAAGTTTAAAGGCGCAGAGCAGCCGATTTTGAAAGGCGCAGAGCAGCCAACTATTAAAGGCGCAAAGCAGCCAAAGTTTAAAGGCGCAGAGCAACCAATGTTTTGTAGGCGCAGAGCAGCCGATTTTTAAAGGCGCAGAGCAGCCAAAGTTTAAAGGCGCAGAGCAGCCGATGTTTGTAGGCGCAAAGCAGCCGATTTTTAAAGGCGCACAGCAGCCAACCTTTAAAAAAAAGGGAAAGAAAAAGAGAGGAGAGAGAGAGAGAGAGAGAGAGAGAGAGAGAGAGAGAGACGAGAGAGAGAGAGAGAGAGAGAGAGAGAGAGAGAGAGAGAGAGAGAGAGACTTACCTCTGTAGAAAATAAAAAGGCAATCTAAAACAAATAGAAATAGTATAACAATAATTAAACTTCTTACATCATTTTAAATAAAAATTTGATTGATTTTAATACAAGTATAATAATAACCTTGATATAAAAGTTGTCTCGTAAAGATGTTTTCAAAACACTATAATAAAGCTCTCTTTTGTTAAGAATTTCCTGACTTTGTTATAATATTTTTAATTCCTGATATTTTAAATTTTGTTATAAATTTTTATATAAATATGAAATATCTCGTAAAGTATTCACTTTTCATTAATAACTTTACTTTGATATTTTTATACGTAGAACAATCAAATTTAAGAAATTTTAAATTTCTTGAAAACCACAACATCTATATGACATGGTGCACATCAGAATCATGTGTCTTCCTTTCAAGAGACACGGCAGTGTCTTGTAGAACATACAACTTTTATCTGAAACATTTTTCTATATCTTGTATACCGATCCAAATGTGAGCACCCCATGCATACAAGAGTAAAGTACCAGTTAAAATACAGATAGCAAATTGATTTTAGTCTTAAATTCTCTTCGGCTGACAAACCTTCCTGAAAGTAAACATCATCCAACTTAGAAAGTACTAGTTAAAATACAAATAGCCATTTGGTTTTAGTCTTAAAATGTTCCTCAATTTATATGCTTTTAAAATATACAGAATAAGATTTTTGTGCTTATTCCCTTTGGCTGAAAAACCTTTTTAAAAGTGAGTACCACTATACTTACAAGTGTAAAGTGCTTACTAACATAACGATTCGTTTCCAGCGTATTGATTAATAAGCTGAAAATGTTTCTTCAGTTATTTTTGTACATTTATGTGCTCTTAAAATATTTTTGATTGGATTTTGATGAGATTATTGTAAATATATAATAGCTATTTTATAAAAGTAGAGATTGTTATAAATGTAAATAGATAACACGGAAATCTCATTTACATATTTTGAAAGCGCATAAATTGAGGAACATTTTAAGACTAAAACCAATTCGTCATCTCTATTTTAACTGGTACTTTACTCTTGTATGTACGGGGTACTCACGTTTGGGTTGGCCAAAGGGGATGAACATGAGAATCTCATTGTGCATATTTTGAAAGCACATAAATTGAGGAACATTTTAAGACTAAAACCAATTCGCTATCTCTATTTTAACTGGTACTTTACTCTTGTACGTAAAAGATATTCATGTTTGGATCGGCCGAAGGGGACAAACATGGAAATCTCATTGTGCTTATTTTGAAAGCACATAAATTGAGGAACATTTTAAGACTAAAACCAATTCGCTATCTCTATTTAACTGGTACTTTACTCTTATATCAATAGCATACAGGATGAGGCAATAACTATCACCACCTTAAAATATATTCTAATCTACAAGGCCTAGAGAAAAATTAGTGTAACTATAAAATTGTACGGTACAAAGAGGGCTATCTATAGCGATAATAATTTTTGTCCGGATGGAGACGCTTCGGAGATATCAAGGTCATTTTAATTTTTTTAAATTGATTCGGTACATATTTTCCATAATATGATAGAGGAGCTGAAAACAAGTTCAGAATTCATGACACAAGATCATGGAACATGATGAAATTTACGTTTAAAGAAGATGTTCGAAATGATGGCCATCATTATCGATGCAACACTGGATTCTTTCGATCACTGATTGGCTTGCTCTTTTAATAATGTCTATAGTTATTGATGCAGTTATTGAGGCTGTAATAATCCATTGTTGCATGTCTTGATTGCGAGAAATAAACTCAATGAAAAATTTACCAATTACTGGATTGGACGTATGGATCGTATAATGTGGCCAGCTCGTTCGTCAGACTTGACACCACTGGATTTCTTTTTATGGGGATAAAGAAGAACCAACTACACTTCAAGACATGCAACAACGGATTATTACAGCCTCTATGTATGAAGCGCCTCTACCTGGACAAAAATTATTATTATTATAGATAGCCTCCTCCGTACCGTACAATTTTGGTTACACTAATATTTCTCTGGGCCTCATAGATTCGAATAAAGAGCACTTAATTTCTGCATGTGTTATTCCAGTTTTTTGTGAAAGGGGAGAAGTGCTAACTGAACAGACATAATAGCTTTTCATATCACCTATAAGGTACTATTGTTGAAAAGGTTTTTTTTTAAGTAGGCCTAATCCACTGATGACTGAAACCCTTTAACTAATTGAACAGAAATAGTATTCAATAAATGAGTGACATCGGTGATGATTCTTTACCGCGTCTTATGCAGCTTGCTACGTGCAATATGCAGATCGATGTTCCCGCTTTCGCTTGTAAAAGATCCCAAAAATCAACCTGAATTTTCTTCATTTCAATAATACTTAATTCTACTTTTGTTCAATTAATTAAAGGATCGTTTCAGTTATCAATGAATTAGACCTACTAGAGATACACTTAAAAAAACATGTCAACAGTAATAATACCTTATGGATGACATAAAAAGCTACTGTTTATAAATTAAACTAAATTATATACGCGCCGGAGCCTCAAACGGCTTATAGACTGCGCACGGGACGGCAAGATAAAAGAGAGATAGCGCTAGACGGACCCAGCTGAAAATTAAACGAGAAGCTTGACGAGCTCTGATTAAAACTGTTAAAATTATAATAACATGCATTTTTCGAAATACATACCTCAAAACACGCACAGTTGCATTAAATGCCAGACACAACCTATAAAATACATAAATATTATACATATATATATATATATATATATATATATATATATATATATATATACGCTGAAAGGGATTAACAAACACCCTCTACTTACTTCTTTGCTTTATTGTCATGTATTTAATACACGATTATTATTACAATCTTCGATTCACACTGCAGTCAATCAGAGATCACTGACACATAAACTCTCAGCTACAACCATGAAATCAAGATCATGATAATCGCACAAACTATCACAGTCGGTAATCCCAGGTCGATAATCGCGTATCGATCAACAATACGTGTTTGCAATTTTAATATGATGTGATTCCATGGTACGAAACGCATGCGCAATGCGAAATTGACAGAACGTTCGAAAATTGGTTTGATCTTTTTTTACGTTCATTCCACCGATTTCTTTATGCAGCGGAAAACGTGGAAGCGTAATCTGTGCGTGCCAATAATATTACATTATTTTGATAGATACAATAAACGAATCTACGAAAAGAGTCTTGTGATTGGCTAGCGTCAATTGCGCTTCCGCGAAGCGCGAATTTTACTCCATGGGACATTAGAATTAGAAAATAGAAAATACATTTCAGCAGAGCGTAATTAGCGGAATGTCTGCGATTGGACGGATTTCGTTCCAACAATTGCGCATTGCTCATATGTTCTGTATCATGAAATCGCACCATAAGGCCGATTTATGAAGGCCGTAACTGTTGATTTAAGCCGTAATTAAACCCTAAGAAATTAATTAATCACAGTTGATTATTCTTCTCACATTCAACTGTCATTGGTCAATTTCTTAGGGTTTACGGCTTAAACCATCGGTTACAACCTTTATAAATCTACCTTTAAAAACAAAAAACGATCTGTTAGCGCTACATGAGCGCGGGTCCGCTCGGCCTCGAGTCAGCCATTATGGCTTCTGCCCACAGGAAGCGGAAACGCTTGCCGCGCGGCAAGAAGCGACGCGGTAGCCAATCAACGTGTCGCTTTTCCAAAAGTTCATTGGCTACCGCATTGCTTCTTGCCGCGCGACAAGCGTTTCCGCGTCCTGTGGACAGAAGTCATTACTGGTAGCGCGGTAGCCGTTGTTCCTCGTCAGTTCACAATCGCGAGTCCGATTGCGTGCGCCATGCGGTTGACACCACTAATAAGCTGGCTCAGCGTCGCAAGCACAAACGTTTCTTCGACGTCGAGACCGTCTTCAACTATGGAGAATAAACTCCAGAAACTTAATGTGAATGTAAGTATACATTTATTAATTAATCTCAAAATTTCGGGTACTCGCAACTCGTCGCATAGCGTAAGAAAATATAATAAATATAGATATAATAAATATATATTGGTATATTGGAACGTATAATTTATTTTATAGGATGATCAAGAATCTACGTCTGACCTAGAGGTAGACATAGAAGATGTGGATATGGATAAGGAAAAGAATAAAGATAAGAATAAGGAAGTGAAACGTTTACAAAAAGAAATTGCGCAATTGCGGCGACAACTTGCCACAATTAACCCGCCATCGCCACTCTCGCAGCTACTACTCAGAAACGCACAGCCGGTACAAACAACGCCACCGCCGTCACCGGTACCATCGGCGGCACCGGCACCGGCACCGGCACCGGCACCGGCACTACCAACAACGTCGGCAACATCAACTCAACAGAAACGTAAATACAATTTCTTTTAAAATCAATCTTTTGACGTTTTTAACTGAGCCGGGTTTGCTCACTCCGAGAGTGATTATTGACGTGACTTCGGCAAAGCTCGATTTGCCAATGTGACGTCAGTAATTACTCTGAGCGAACAAACTCTGTTGAAAACGCTATTTTTTATAAAATAAATTTCTGTTTGTTACAGCAAAGAGATGGCAACGAGCCGGGCGTAATCGCCATATGTACACTGGGAGGGGAAGGGGAAGAGGAGGAAGAGGAAGAGGGAAATGTATATTTGTAAATATACACTAATATCGGTCTCGTCCTCCTCGTATGCAGCATATAAGGAATCGATTTTTATTTCCGAATACACTTCACGTAATTTTGCGTCTTTTTTTTTACTTTTACTACAATCTAAGCATACTATATCAAACTTTAGGATTCGATATCGAGTTTTTTTTGCATTGTTTTGCATGATAGAAAAAGAAAGTAAACGTATGCTTAGTAATACCAATGTATGATGTGCTAGAGAGAAAGAATGATACATGTTTTATGATATCTAATTAAAGTACAGACAGCGCATACTTTTATTATTATTATAATACTATACTACTTAATACTACTATACTACTTAGTCGAAATATGGATGTCTGAATAAATAAACTAGCTTTACTATACATGGCGGTTGATGTAATTAATAAAATAAAATATTCTCAGCCATTTTTTATTATTCCTTGCATTACAGATATTTTTATTCCTTACATTATTACAGATATACTTGAATTATTTGTCTGAACATTCTGTACAGTTAATTCGTAACAACATTTTTTATCACTAAGGAGGATGGAAGAGAAAATTCGAAATAAGAAGACACAGCTGACGAAAGTATCCAAAAAAGCTGAGAACACATTGTCGATATTTGTATTGGATATTACCAATGTTCTTTCGGATGACTGCAACGCTTTGTGGATTTCCTTAAAGCAAAACGATCATATCAATATAGATTACATTCGACTTAACTGACGAAAGTAATGTTCTCAATAATTTAATATTCTAATAAATACACAGAGTCCACTGGAACATCTGATATTCGATTGCGGATGCATTTTATGCCATGCTCGACCTCAAGTTCTTTTCAAATTTACCAAAAGTCGAATGTAATCTGCATCATTTCAATTTAAAGTGAGTAAAAAGTGAGTGATATAACGCTGTTGAAACGTATCTTACGGGGTGACGTGTGGCTCCGTGCGAGTCATCAATTCGTAATGGGCAGGTCCCAGGTTCGAAACCGACCATCCCCGCATACCTCAATTTTACAAGAGGTAAATTGGAAGATTACAATTAGGAAGTACATTGTTGCTGATGATTTCATCATCAGAGCCTCGATTGTACTTAATTAATGTTAATTAGTTTAGCATAAATTTCGCTTTATAAAAATATGTCACTCTCCCAATCAAAGGTTGTAAATACGAATTGGTCTAACGGTAGCAATAGCGATAGCTATACAAGTTTATTATCATCACAAATATTCATCGGCCACATACGTAAAGACAATAAAATAACTGTTGCAGATACATGGAAATGTCAAAACTCGGTAGATATATGAAAAGATTCTAACAGAAATCTTGGATGACACTATTATACAGAACTGGAACATGTGTTTACAATTTGCAGAAATCGTAAATATTAAATAGGAGAAAAATAGGAGGAGTTGGCCGCATTTCGCCATCAACCTCTGCGTAGTAATTCGAACACGAATAGACAACGTCAATTAGAATCACTAAGGAGGATGGAAGAGAAAATTCGAAGTAAGAAGACACAGCTGATTTTTACTATACATGGCGGTTGATGCAATCTCACTACAAGAGAATACAGAATTCTCTCATCAGGCCCCGAATGATCGTTTTGCTTTAAGGGAATCCACAAAGCGTTGCAGTCATCCGAAAGAACATTGGTAATGTCCAATACAAATATCGACAATGTGTTCTCAGCTTTTTTGGATACTTTCGTCAGCTGTCTTCTTATTTCGAATTTTCTCTTCCATCCTCCTTAGTGATTCTAATTGACGTTGTCTATTCGTGTTCGAATTACCACGCAGAGGTTGATCACGAAATGCGGCCATGCTCAGAGTATTATCACTGTAAAATGGTATTGTTTTTGGAATACTGGACGCTTGTGATGAAGCGTGTGCATTTTGCAAATGTGACCTGGAGAACGCTCCGTGCCATCCATTTATATATTTTCATCTTTGTCCACAGTAGATACGCTTTCCTGCCTAAAAAAATTCAATTGATTAATGATAACAGTAAAATCCTTTTACAATCATTTGTCGATCGTGACTCTCTTTATAACAATGCTATGTTATAAATATCATTATAATTGCAACAGATTCAGGCAAAAGATTTAACTCGCACAAATGTGATGAAGTACTCCTTTGACAGGTAACCTTTTTTAATTTACAAAAATATATCTATTATATCCATTGTAGACTCCGCCAAAAACGACCATTAAGTTTCTATGTATTGTCGCAGAATGTCCAGATGTTGGCGGTGGAGTTTCTAATGTGTTTATGTGTTTATAGCAGTCCACTTATTCGATTTTATAGAGCATACATGTAATTCATTAAATAATTTCCATTGCTGAAAAAAAATATTATCTCTTGTAATATATTTTATTTATTATTCAATACACGCATATTTTATTAACTTTCAAAGTCCCTTTGCTTGAAAACAAGGCTATAAATATTGAAACATTTATTCTATTATTTTGAGCCATAAAATCATTCCGTCATACCATGTATTTCAACCTATATATGCATATATATTTTTAATTATTATAATACAAAGAATTGTAAGTAAAATAAGTAATACAAGTTATAAATAATATAATTTGTAACGTTACAGTTTGACTATTTGTCTTCCAAAGATTATGATTGATTAAAAGAATGCTTTTGTAGTATCTAATATAATATAGATTTACAATACAATATGCTTATACAATATCTTAACTGAAGCTGGTCAGTTTCTTGAATTGTTACCTGATGCAACGGATACGGTGACGGATGAGACCAACATTGAACAAAATCAAACTTTTCTTATAATAAAGCATAGTAGCACAAGCTTTAGGTGATGGATATAGTTGCCCATGGTGATCGGCCTGACCCACATCCTCGTGCCCAAATCTAGCTGCCATAAATCATTGAACGTCGTCCATGTAGCTGTGCAGCCACCAGACGTACATGGAGTTATCGTATATACAGGCAGAATACGAGTGTCTCTTTCCAATAGTAGATATCCAATGCATAGACGGCAATGAGTTCCACAGCAAAGATCCAAAGGCGACGGACTTTTGAAAGTGAACTTTATTGTGTTCTATCACGTCTAAATAAACGAGATAAATTTTAGTATATCGAATTTATATTTTGCACCAACACACGTACATAACGTAACGTATCTACATGTTGAACATACAAATGAGCGTGTAAAGAATATAATAATATAATAACTTACGATAATTTCTTCGCGTAAACGGGAAAATCTCCTCGACATCAGCTCCCTGCCGTTATAGGATTTTCTTCGTATCCTATCTTCTGAAGAAGCCCATCGAAAATTCTTGATATGTATGACTAGATGACTACATTCAGAGCACTAGGCAAAAATCACATAACATTCAGAGCACTGGGCAGAAATCACATATTTTGTAAGAAACCGGTAATCTAACCTATACTACGTTTACGCGAGCGTTATTTGATTCTGTAGTAACTTACGAACGATACGTACGATAATTTCTCCGCATAAACGGGAGATTTTATATAAATAACTACGATGATATTATTCGTATAAATTACTACAGAAGTAATGCTCACGTAAACGTAAAATACTATAATTCCTGTCACATGCACTTAGTCGCAAAAAGAGTCACGGTGCGGTCGCGCTTCGCGTCGTATAATAATGTAATAAAACATTACCTTGAATCAGAAAAAATACTAATCGTCGCATCACGTAAAGAGTCACGGTCGGTATCGCTCCGCGCGTATCGCTCCGCGCGTATGCTTGATGATGATGACGCGAGACACTACCGTGTATAGGTTAACTAACTGTGACAGCGCGCTAAACGCACTGTCTGCACTACGCGCAGGCCACACACGTGTATTATACATTACATACACATACATATATACATACATATCGAAACTGGCGATACCAGTACCTCCAGTGTCGAAAAAGTGAAAGTTACATTCCTCTGATTGGTCGAGACGTCGGCGTTAGGAAGGAGGAGTATCTTAATAATTTTCACATTTTCGACTTTACATCGCAAATATCTCCGCTCGTAGGGCACGTAGCGGAAAATGTTATAAGAGATACCCCCCCAATTCGAACCCCAAGCTATCGATTAAGCCTACTTAGAACTTGATCCGTTCACTCGTTATATGAGATCTCAACATCTCGAGTATATACTCGCAACCCGTCGCGTCGCGTTAAGAGTCACGGTCGGTCTCGCGCTCCGTTTAACAGACGCTTGTAAAAGAACTCCGTATACTTAACGCGAGACACTACCGTGTCTCTTGATTAAGATAGTTTAGTTATAGTTAGACCGCGGCCAAAATAATTATTCAGTTCAGTTTTCGCGAGAGTCAAGCGGACTCTGCCCCGTTGGGCACGTAGATATAAGATAGTCATAGGATATAAGTAATTAACCGACACGCCTAATGAGCATTAATTATTAGTAGTTACACGTCGATTCAATTTGACAGAGTTTATTTTCGGTTCCCATACAGGGATAATTATTATTTTGACACGCGATAGAATCGGCGAGAGATCGCGACAATTTAGGGAACCACAACAATCTCCAGGAAAAAGTTGCAAAAAACAGATAAGTGACACCTGGTAAAACCACGTATAGGGTCGGCGTCGTGATAGGCACACGTAGTGAAAATCTCGTAAAGAAAGCGACTTCCCCGAGGAAAACGACTTAGAATCGAGTCGGCGATACCTGGAACACACAAAGATCAGGTCGGCGTCGTAGTGGGTACACGTAACAGTAAACTCGAAAAGTGAGCGACTTCCCCGAGGAAAAGTACCGGGCGACGGATAGGCGATACCTGGTACACCCGTATATCAGGTCGGCGTCGTGATAGGAGCACGCGTTCAGAAACTCGAGACGCGAACGACTTCCCCGAGGAAAGTCAGGGATTTCCGAACTAACGAGACCTGGTGCATGCTACTACAGGGTCGGCGTCAAAGAGTAAGCAACCGTTCAAATTTTCGCGATGCGAGTGAGTTCGCCGAGGAGAAGCAGAATATTCGTAACAAGCGATACTCGGCACAAGCGTAAATAGGCTCGGCGTCGTAATCGGGACGCGCGCATAGGAACTGGCGACACGAACGACTTCCCCGAGGAAAGTCACGATATTCACGGTGAATGACACCTGGGAGGCGCGATAATAACGTCGGCGCCGTGATCGTTACAAGCGGTGAGGAGATCGCGACGTAGGCGACTTCCCCGAGGAACAATGTATAAAACGGACACAGGCGAACCTGGGGCAAGCGTCTATAGGGTCGGCGCCAAGGAGCGAACAAAGGAACGCGAAATCGACACGTGGACATCCTCTACGGGAACAAGCCGCAGAAGGAGGTCTACCAGGTCCCAGGGACGGCGGCCAAGAGGTCGGCGTCAACGGCCGAGGACATCGGCACCGCACGAACATCATCTACGGGGAAAAGGTATTAAGACGACGTGAGAATCGTTCCCCGAGAAGTGCGCATAGGTCGGCGTCGACGGCACGCGAAAACGGCGCGCCGCGACAACCTGGTGCAGCGGCACCGGCCGAGGAAGATTCCCACGTCGGGATAGAGTTAGTGGATTCCCCCTCCAACAGCGGGAAACGCCCCACTCCGGGAAAGCGCGACCAATAGGCAACAACGGTAGCGCGAAAGTGGGGAGATAGAGAGTAGTGGGGGTAACGCGCGAGGTAGGGAGCTAAAGCGAGACCCACCACTCGAGGCAGTCTCTCGAACGGAACGGTAGCGTCAACACGTATCTCCGAAGGTGTCTCGCGTGCGCGAACTTAGTCTCCGGCGCGATCGAACGGTGTGCGGTAACAGTTACTCGTCTCGTATAACAATCGGGAACGCCCGCGAACAGCGTTACTACTCGTTTAACAATAACGAGCGGTCCTGCGTAGCCACGAATTACTGTGATTGTAAGCCGTTAGGCGTGAGCGACTTGTGCTCATTGACAACTGTAAACAACTTGGTGCATCGACGACTGAAATAAAGAAGAATTATTAATTGGAATTCATCTACAAAATTTATTATAAATACTTACCTTCTACTTACCTTGTCCATCGGCGATGATCCCACGAAGTCCAGCGTTGATCTCGGTATGCGAATAGGCGAGGATCCGGGAAATCAGCAGCGGCGGCGATCCATCACGAGGCGGGAATCTGAAAAGAGAAGAGTATTAGTACAATTATAATAAAGATAGAATTTCACGCGAATCTCTCGAAGTCTCGATCCATCGAAGTTCCGCGTTGCTCCTGGTATGCGGTAAGGCGAGGATCCTGGAAGCAGCAGCGATTATCAGCAATCCCAGCGGGAAACCTGAAACTAAAGAAGGATTAGTTAATAAAGTTAATATCTTCGGAAACGAATAGTACTTACCTTCTCGGTAGCATAGGAGAAACCGAGTGGCGACCGTGCGTTAGAAGGACATCCAACGCGAATAGAGCTCCCATATACTACCGTCCGGTTACAACTTTACATGACTTTTTTATGAGTGAATTATTCTTATACAATGAGAAAAATAAAATATTTAATATTAAATACCGAAAATGTTGTACAGTAATTCTTACAGTTATAGTTTATTTACAAATAATAAAATATAAACAATTTCTTTATATATATATTACTTTATGAGCTTAAAAACATGTATATTTCTTTTATTATTGGTTTAGAATTGTAAAATGTTTTTGGTTAAGTAAGAGTACAATAAGCGTGTGTGTGTGTGTGTGTGTACACATGTATATATATATATATATATATGGGGCATATGTCGTGAGGTATGTTCCAGGTCCATATTTTTTTTATAGTTGAACTGCATTTACAAAGCAAATGTATAACGCTTACAAAAGGTTATTTTATTATGTATACGATATATCATGAAATAAATAGAATTTTATATGCAATGGTTTTTTCCAGGTCTTTTTAATATACTGGTGATTTCCAGGTCTTTTTAATATACTGGTGATTTCCAGGTCTTTTTAATATACTGATAACTTCCAGGCCATTTTAATAAACTGGTAATTTCCAGGACCTATATTTAACCCCTGCCCCGCAAACGTTTTCGTCCTCTCCAGAATTGAGTGTCTCCTGTGATGGGCCGGAGGGGGACTGGCCTTGAACTCGGTAGGCGGGTTCCTCGGGGAGCATAACCTTTTTTTACGGATGCGCAGTGGCGCCCTCTCTACCCGTTTTCAAAAGTTACAACTACTTCTGATTTTCACCCCGGACCCAGGTTTGCGGGTTAAGGGTTAAGTAAAGCTGTACAAAAAGAATACAGGATTTATCAATAAGTGCGTTCCGTCAAGATACCGCTACTATAGCGCTACAGCTTTTACAAGCTTTTTTGCTATATTTTGTAGCGCTATAGTTAGCGTTATGATTATTAGCTATCTTATGTAGTGTTACGGTAGCGCTTCAGTAGTGATGTCTCGCCGGAACGCACTCCATTTTTGGATTTAGTACATACTTTTATGTCTGCCAGATGACCACACATGACTACATTGACTACGTTTACACGGCCCGATTTAAGCCGAAGTTATAACATCGATGTTATAATAATAACGTTAAATATCGTGTAAACGCTCCTTAAGAGGAAGTTATTACATCGATGTAGTCAAAGTCATTTGATGAAGAGGCTTAGGTCCGGTCTACAATGGGTGTCGTAACTGTCGTAAGTCGTGAGTCGTAAGAAATTGAGCAATCACAGTCGAACTTGAGGAGAAATAATCAATAATGATGGTAAATCCTTCCTTACTCACGACTTACGCCAGTTACGACATCATTGTAAACCGGGCCTTAGGGTTACTACATCGACGTAAAAAGGGACGTTGTATATGATCGGTCGCACCGTAACGATAATGCCAACCGTAAAAATTAAATGATTATAACTGACCATTGCATGATCATGTTTTCTTACAGTTGTCAAGTCTACGGCAACAAACGAACAAACGCTTTCCATGTTCTCCCTGATAATTGTTTCCAAAATTGATAACAACCTATTTCAATTTTACTGTTAGTTATATATTACACTTTACTTGACAAATAAATATTTAATGATTTCCAAATTATATAACTTAAAAGTTCACTTCGTTTTTTACCTTGTTTACATTCTTTCAGACCACAAACCTACCACAAGCAATCATCTAATTTTTCATATTTTATATTAGTACTAATGGAAATCCTTGACTTATTTTCATTCGAAAGTGTTAAGCTATTTCAGTTTGGTGAGGATAAGATAAGACTGAACGTATAAACGCAACTCACCTTAAGTAGAAGTCATAACATCAGCGTTACTAAATCCGAAGTTAGAAGCCGTGTAAACGTAGTCAATTATACATAAGAAGTTTACCCGATGCGCTGTCTAGTCATATAAGCTAGAGTCCCTAGAATACAGAGTCCGGCCAACTCGTAGATCTCTTTTCATTGGGTCAGCCCAAAAAATGCGGAACCAACCAGAACACAAAGTGGGAACACACACCAGTTATGGCTTCTGCATACGGGACGCGGCAATGCTTGCCGCGCGGCAAGAAGTGACGCGATAGCCAATCAAAGTTGGATGGAGTTTAACTTCTTCCGCGCGGCGGAAGATTTGGTTGGCTATTGGCAGAACGCGGTGCGGTAACGCGGCACCAATCATTATCTGCCTTTCCGTACTACTTTTGGAAGTAGAACGGAAAGGCAAGACGGTAATTGGTTATCGCATTGCCGCGTCGCCACGTCCTGTGGGCCAGAGCCATATGACGCCAACTTCCACGCAACAAGCATTACCATGTGCAAGAGCCATCCCGGTTTACTCGTTTTTATTGCACTAGTGCAGATGTACAGCAGAAAACACACAGATCAGTATTCACTACTTTTAGTCCACATCTACAATAGGTGCTTTAAGCCCTAGTCTTTGTTTTAGAGAGAAATTACGTAGGTTCTAAGCCTCAAGCCCTAAGCTTTTAAAGATGGAAGTTGACCAACTCGCTTCGGGCTTAGAGCTTAGGGCTTAGGGCAGCGCGAGGAATTAGTGCAAGGATTTAGCGAGGATTTATAGAGGATTTAGTGCAAAGAGTGGTTGAAAAAAGAGAACGTTACTCATATAGGAATATGCTAAATCAGCTAAAATTTTATCCTAAAGACTGGCATAATTATCTTAAAATGAATGAGGAATAGGTACTATTTAAACCTTCTATCTTTAATTATACCGTTAATAGTAAAAAAGATACTTTGATGAGAAATGTCATTTCTTCACATGAGAGACTTATGGTGGTTGTTAATAAATCTACGCGAATATTAGTGTAAAAAAATATCATATTTTTATTGTGAACGGTACAGAACTCGTGCATGTTTCTCTCTGCGTAACTCAACGAGAACTATGTCTATTGAACCGCCAACGGTATCTCCGTATGGCGCTTGTGTCAATCGTAATTGGCTCCGAGATTTTCCTAGGATAGGTCGTCACAGCGCTCCCCCCGAGTGACTCAGTGTTAGCCTATGAATGAGTTGCAAAGGTCACTTTTTTATTAGGGAAACTTCTCAAATTCGGAGCCTGGATGTCCACCGACCCTTGATATGCTGGTGGGTCATCTGCTGCTTCGTACTATTGTACTTCGATGAATGAAGGTTTTGGGCGTTCCACCGAAACATCGACTACCTCAAATTGGGTGTTTTTCATTTGGCGACTCAAGTCGAGACAAGCGTCATTCTGTTTTTTTCAACATCTAGTGAACAACAAAAATAGAGCGACGCTTGTGTTGTTAACTGGAAAGTATCCATTCTGACTTGAAACAAACGATCAGTTAATCGCTGAATTATTTCATAAGAGCCTTCGTATGCCGTCTCCAAAGATCTTCTTATTCTATCTATCCGTAAGAAGACAAGGGTGCACGGATACAGAGTATTGTGAGTGAACACTCGTTGTTTAGTGATAAATTCTTAATTCGTGACAGCGAATTGCTTGCTTTCAGCGAATGATGTTCCCATTCCAGCATCCTGTTCGAAGCGGGATGGTATAAAGATGTTCTTGTACGTTGGCTGCCAATTAGATTGGTTAATGCGTTAAATAATAGAAATTCAAATTGCGTACTTTGATTTGTTATGATGGTTTTTGGTGCACCAAACCATCCGTGAAGAAGGCTGGATGACTGCATCAGCGGTTGTGTCTTTTATTGGTACTACCTCCGACCATCTTGTGAATCTATTGATCATGAAGACGCAATAGCGATAACTCTGTATTAAACGGCGTCATTATTGTCTGGTCCTTAAAATTGGATGCGTTTCGGAAACTCACTCTTTATTTCTTTCTAAGGGGGACAGTTAGGAAATAGCCAAAGCCCATTCGATGATATCCTTGTCATTTCCAGCCAGATAATCGTTAGCTTATCATACGCTTAGGCCGGTTTCTACAATCAGTATGTCGAAGTCGGATGTCGGAATACGTACGACGATGGTCCAGTGAGGAAAATTCGTTTTCGAAAAAGAACTTCTCTTATTGGACAATCGGCTGGGTTCCGACATCCGACTACGACATACAACTGATTGTAGAACCGACCTTAGTCGCGCGTCCGCTGGGATGTGCTAAACCATGTGTAGTATCGAAAATTTGTTTCCGTAAGGTTCGAGGTCGTACTTCCTCCTAAGACACGTCGCACTAGATGGTAGTATCCGTCTTATCCAAACAAAGTCGTTTAAATCGTAATGAATGTGTTCTGAAGTATTTCTTTCAGCTCTTCATCATTTCTTGCTCATGAGCAAGTTGTTCTGTTGTGACAATCACTGGCATGTCGATATTGTTTATGCATCTTTCTTCGTAAACCTAGATCAACTTTGACTAGTTTGGTTCTATAGATTGTAAACAGGTGTGTGGTTAGCAGCGTAAATTTAAATCCACTCACCGAGATTTTTCTTTTAGTTGATACATTGAAAGAACGTCAACTCCCGTGTCGACGAGGTAGCGTAGCGGCTGACTCGGTCGATGACTAGACGGGATAAATGCGCGCCGCCGGTACCCGTCAAACGCAGCTAGTTTTTTCTGTAGAGTTCCTATAATCAAGGGGCGCAGTGTGGTTTAGTGATAAAGCGCCAGACTCATAACCCCGAGGTACTGGGTTCGAGTCCACCTGATCACAGGAATTTTTTCCACCAGTATATTTCAGACTGCGCCCCGCTGAGTGGGGCCCCGTGCGGAGAAACGGTGACATCGTAGGCAATTAATTAAGACCCCCAAAAGCTTGGGACTAAAGTACTTAAAGACACCAGATTTGAGCTTGGGACTAAAGTACCCTAAAGACACCAGGATTTGGAAAAAAGTGCTAGGGTGACAGACCTGATAAACCTGGGACTAGGCTAAGGGCTGCCCCAAAACACCTAGCAAATAAAGAGTGGGAGGTACAAAGATTATTAGGATCTAGGTACCGTCGGGGGCCAAGTGGAAACCACCCGCTTACTATACTACTACTACTATACTCCTTATAATCAGAGTTTGAACACCGCTTGTCTCACTTCAACTAACTTCTTGACTGAAGCATATGGCGACCGATGATAACTTTGTCTCACTCTCACTTATAATATTACACATATAGTATACACATATAGTATACACAATATTTAATATTCTTGACACAGTGTTTAATACGTTTCTAAAAAGTTACTAGAAATTTAACACCGTTTACAATTGCGTTAGTGTTTCTCCTCATTTCTATTGTGTATTTTAGTTCTTAGGGTATTGTTTAACAAGATTTTGTCATTTTAAAATAATATTTACATTCTTTGACACTGTTTAATACGTTTATGTAAAGTTACAGAAGAATATGTGTTAAGTACCGTTTACAATTGCTTAAGAGTTGTACTCATTTGTATTTTGTATTTTAGTTTTTGGGACATTGTTTTACAAGATTTTGACTTTTTTAAACAATATTTATCATTCTTTGACAGTGTTTAATACGTTTCTGTAAAGTTACTAAAGCTTAGTACTGTTTGATTAACCTTGCGGAAGACTCTGGCTGCATTCCGATATTCACTGTCAGCAACTTTCAGTACTGAAAATCTATAGTATACGTAACGTAAAGTATAGATTTGCAGTACTGACAGTGAATATCGGAATGCAGCCTTGGCGCCAAAAAACATCGTTTAACTAGAGCCTATACTCCGTTCAGCGAGAGATTGAGAGTGGTTTCTGCGCATAGGCGGGCAAAGTGGGGTAAGTCCATAGAGCGTGGCGTATCGTACATGTAAATGAACATTCTGTGGGCGGAGACCTGCGCGAGACCCGTTCGATATTAATCTACTAGGACTGTACCCCCACCTTGCCGCCAAGGCAGCTATCTTGTGCTCGTCCTGCTGTCTATTGGTTTATAACCGTCCAATCAAAAGGAGAAACAAGTTCGCATCTCTCTACTAATTTAGGACTATAGTTTGACCTAGGCTGGTATTCATAGACCGGTATTCATAGTCTGATCTTATTTCAAGACCGTCTTAAGTAATGTCTTAAGATGCCAAAACGGCTCTGTGGTCCGTATTCATAGTCGGATCTTATATTTAAGATCGTCTTAAGTTTGGTCAAAGGCCGTCTTAAGACTCCGTTCAGCCAATGAAATGACCGTATTAGCAACTTAAGACATTACTTAAGACAGTCTTGAAATAAGATCCGACTATGAATACGGGCCTGTGATTGGTTCATAACATCTTAAGATTGTACTTAAGACGGTCTTAAATATAAGATCTGACTATGAATACCGGCCATAGTCGGTTCTTGTATTTAAGACCATCTTAAATGCAATCTTAAGATGTCATTAACCAATCATAGGCCGGTATTCATAGTTATTTAAGACCGTCTTAAGTTCAATCTTAAGATGTCATGAACCAATCACAGAGCCATATTAGCGTCTTACGACATTACTTAAGACGATCTTGAAGACTATAAATACCAGCCATAGAGCC
>JASTWL010000585.1:0-112483 GCA_035220575.1 Temnothorax rugatulus
GTGCGCACTTTGAAGGGCTGTAACTTTTGAAATATTGGTCGGATCGTTTCGGACCCTAATAGTTTTCGATAGAACTCTTCGGGGGGCCAACAGAACTCTCGCGAGAACTCCGGAAAAAATTTTTTAATTTTAGGGTGCGCACTTTGAAGGGCTGTAACTTTTGAAATATTGGTCGGATCGTTTCGGGCCCTACTAGTTTTCGATAGAACTCTTCGGGGGGCCAACAGAACTCCCGCGAGAACTGCCGATTTCCGGAAAAAAAATTACCCCTCGGGACTTAGAAAATTTTCGAAGTGCGCACTTTGAAGGGCTGTAACTTTTGAAATATTGGTCGGATCGTTTCGGACCCTAATAGTTTTCGATAGAACTCTTCGGGGGGCCAACAGAACTCTCGCGAGAACTCCGGAAAAAAAATTTTTAATTTTAGGGTGCGCACTTTGAAGGGCTGTAACTTTTGAAATATTAGTCGGATCGTTTTGGGCCCTACTAGTTTTCGATAGAACTCTTCGGGGGGGCCACCAGAACTCCCGCCGTAACTGCCGATTTCCGAAAAAAAAATTACCCCTCGGGACTTAGAAAATTTTCGAGGTGTGGCACTTCGAAAGGCTGTAACTTTTGAAATATTGGTCGTAGCGCTATAAAACCTATAGGGAACTCTAGAACTTGTCGAAATCTTTCTGAATCTACCATAAAAAATTGATTTTTTAAAAAAAGTGGAAATTTTTTGTTCAACTTTGACATCGATTTTTGGGCTTATTTGAACGGAACTCTTTTTAAAACCTATAGGGAACTCTAGAACTCATCGAAATCTATCCGGAACTACCATAAAAAATTCATTTTTTCAAAAATGGGGGGCGCCGTGAAGTTAGCCCCCCCATTTTTAAAATGGTGTTTTCACCACTTTAAATGACGGAACTCTCTTTAAAAACTACTGAGAACTCGAGAACTCTTTCTGGGGAATCCAGAACTCTAATAAAAATTTCCGAATTTTGAAAAAGGGGGGCCAACTTCACAGACATTACAAAATGACATATCTTACCTGAGTATAAAATACATATCTGAGTCACTCAGATCACTTGAGTGTAAATGGAAAGCAACTATTATAAGTTTTACTATAAAAATAACGTTCCCGTAAACATAGTAAACGGTCACGACTATCACTACATATCTCCGACCCGCTGATATTTTGCGGAATTTTGCCCCTTATGTGACACCCACATCCTAATTTCATGGCACTTCGATACTTGCGCGACGCGACCAAAATTCGGAATTAAACGATCGTACTTAGTTATATTTAACGATGAGAGACCACGGTGTTACGCGCGAACGCGATATGAATTTCTAGGTTATATGACTGACTGACAGTGTGCTGTCCGCGCAAACGCACTGAGCGACGAGCGCGCACGTACGCGTATATGCTGTCTCTTTTCAGTGTAGCAACACTTTGATGAAGGGGACCCGGGGGAACGCTCGACATGTTCTCAAATGCCATCTATCGAGGAAAAAAACAACCGTACGGCGACGACGACGACGACGATGACGACGTTTCTTAATTGTAAAATTTAACATTTCGGACTTTGCATCGTAATATCTCCGCTCGTAGGGCACGTATCGGGAAAATAAAAATACTCTTATGCATAATTCAACCCAAGCTATCGATCAAGCCTACTTAGAACTTGATCCGTTCACTCGTTATTGAGATCTCAAAATCTCGGGTACTCGCAAACTGCCGAAAACTGCCATTTTTGGAAGATAAATCTGTGATAAAATTGTAAACATTCAAATCAAAATGTTCTTCCAGGTTAAATAAACACTTGCTTTTGATAATGACTTACTACGCACATTTCTATAACATTATAACATTATTTCGTCGCATGTAACTTTAACGTTTAGAGATTATAAAGCATTTAATTTGTTATTCTTTAGGCGGAAATATATTCTGGATAGCGAGTTGATAGGCCATGGATTTCAAATCTCGTCTTGTTAAGCCGTAGAACTTTGCTTCCACTATCTCGACTTGTCCGACATCACTATTTTTACCTTTATATCGTATAAAATAGAAATGTACACCATATGACACTTGCTAAGTATACCACACTAAAGTTCTATCTTAGTTTTATATGCAACAAAAAGTGATTAAGAATCTGTTAAGTAAATGAACAGCAAAATAAAAGTTTATATATTAACCTTACGCTGTATGCGGTACGCCAAATTTTCAATTTCAATTTGTTATTTAACGACACATTGGGCCACGCTGTCGCTTTGTATGTTACGTTATGGGGACGGCAGCTATAGTAATTCCACTGCTGTAATTCCGCGTAAATTGTAACACCTAATATTCTAGATATCGCGGTTCTATTCATAAGAGTATTTCACCTTACCCGAACTCTATAATTTCTAAATAAAACACAATACTGGTGCTGCAATATTATTGTTTATTTTCTAATCGCATAATTATGAAACGAGCGAATACAATAGAGCCATACAAATGTAATTTACATTTTTGCTGAAAAATATATATCGTTTACATGCATCATCCTTTGCAGTCCCACATTTCTATCGCAATCTTTTTTCCAGTTTCTCGGTTGCCAGTTTTACTTGAAGTTTATTCCACGAAAAATGGTACTACTTCTTTCCCTTAAATGTAAGACATGTTTTCATTAATATTAATACAACGATAACAATTCTTCTATAATTATATTAGCATTACTTACCCCCCAAGGGCTGAATTGTGCAATCGGCGCTGGGGTCGCGCTACCCTGAAAACAAAGTTATTCGGTTTGTGTACTAAAGAAGAAAAAATTCTGCTGTAGGATAAGCTTTAACTACAGAATTATACGATTAATACTTACGTCTGCCGCAGGAAGAGCTTCTGCTTCCGCTACAGGTGCGTATATGATCGCCATAAGAAAAGTTATGGCAAAAGCAAATGACAGATATAACCCTCTCATTTTTTAATATTTATTAAAGTTCAAGCTGTATTGGCTCGTACGTTTGTAATTTGCTTGCGACGCGTAGCGCTTATATAACCCAAAAATGCGATTTAGATATGGTTATTTCGAAGTTCTTCTATCAAATACTTAAATTCTTTATAGTAGTTTATACGTTCAACACATACATACATAAATATTATATACCTACAAAGTCATCAAAATGTTTTTATTTTATGCGAGATATGTGCAATGTTAAAAGGGTGATAAAATAAAAGTTACTTGCACGAAGCTGTCGATATGTAGAATATGACTGTATTAGATACATAATACACATTTATCTTTAAAACTAACACAAACTTTGCAGCCATACAGAGAACTTTATTGTCATTTTTGGAAGATAAATTTGTGATAAAATTATGAACATTTAATTCAAAATGTTCTTCCGGGTTAGATAAACGCTTGCTTTGATAACGATTTATTACGCACATTTCTACAACATTATAGCATTTCGTCGCATGTAACTTTAAAGTTTAGAGATTGTATAAGCATTTAATTCGTTATTCTTTACGCGAAAACGATAGTGATTGGGAAGGAATAATGCGGAAGCGACAGTTAATGCATTGAAAAAAATACCGATCGTCCCTTCATAAGGCAAAAACTAAGTTAATGGTTCGGAAATTTAAAAATTAAATTATTATAGTGTTAAGGTGCAATTTCATTGACGCTAGAAATCAGCAGCAAATGGGCGGGGGAAAAAACTAAGACGGTCTGAACTTTTTCCCCCACTACATTTTCTTGACGCCGAATCTCGAAAAAGCCGCTGATTTTACTGTGTTTGCTGGGTGTATATATATATATATATATATATATATATATATATATATATATATATATAGAGGATAGTGCCCTATTATGAGATAGGATCCTAATATGAGATGGCGAGGTTTTTTCATGGTGGGATCACCAGATGGGGCCTATATTGGGCCTTTTAGCTTAACATATCTCATATTAGAATCCTGTCTCATAATAGGGCACTTTCCTCTATATATATATATGAAATGTATATATATGTATATGTGTATATATATATATATATATATATATATATATATATATATATATATATATATACATATACATATATAAATTATGTATCTAACGGTCATATTCTACGTATCAAGTTTCGTGCATGTAATATTCATTTTATCGCTTTTTTAATATTGCACATCACTCGCCATAAAATAAAATGTGCAATATTAAAAAAGCGATAAAATGAATGTTACATGCACGAAACTTGATACGTAGAACCCGGGAAAAAAAGATTATATATAATTATATATAAATATATATGATTATATATAATGCAATTATATATGAATTTTGTCTCTATATGATCATATATAATTATATATAATTATATATGAGCATATATGAACATATATAATGATATTATATATATGTAAATATATATAATATATATGACCATATATAGTCAATATATATTAAAAAAGAACTGTTAACTTCGATAATAAAGCATTGATAAATTAAGATGTATATTTTTTCAAAAGCTGTAGATCGAATCAAAAGTGAAATGATTTATTCCATATATAATATAAGCTTGACGTGAGACAGTGCCATGTCTCTTGATACCTTTTTTATGTCATTGTTCGTCAAATTTTAAATACGAGAAACGAATCCTATCGAATGCCATCTATTGGATAATCCGAATTTAAAGTTTATATATGATTATATATAATCATATATTATCTACATGGATAAATGCTTCTTATATATAATTTATATATAAATTATATGAACTCATATATAATCATGTCAAATTGTATATGAAACATTTATATATATTTAAATATATTTTAATCGTCTGTATAATTATATATAATCATATATAATCATATATAATCATATATAATCATATACGGTTATATATACTTCCATATGAATCTTATATGTATCCATACATGAGTACATATATGATCTATTGTTCATGTCTAGTTATATTTGGAATTATATATGCCCATATATAATGATATATGGACCCATATATAATTTTATATGAAGCACCAAATTTCATGTATAATTACATATAATCATATATATTTATATATAATTATATATATTTATATATAATCTTTTTTTCCCGGGAATATGACTGTTATATATATATATATATATATATATATATATATATATATATATATATTGTTGTGCCGTACCTTGGTTGAGGGATCGGCACAGAGTTCTTTTGGATCCGCCGGGAGGAAGGAGAAACACTTTGCCAGATTCTTGTTGAATGAAGTTTAATAAAGTCTTTATTCGAATGATACAGATGGTTGCTTGACTCACTGCCCTGACTTGCGGGCGTTCACAATATGGGCCCATTCGTTTACGCATTGGCTGCCGCAGATGTCGTTCATTTATTCTTGTTTAACATTTGGTGTCTAACGGCCTAACCACAATAACTTGGTGGCTTTATCGCATTTGATCCTTGATTTGTTTCGTCGTTCTCACCTTTATGAGTATCTTAACCACTAAAATTTGAAGTGTAAAGTGTTATCCAGTGTTATCATGTCGGGCAGTAAATGTGCTGTTGAAACTAAACTGTCGGATGAGAAGTGCCTCGTTGTGCAATTTATCAATGAGAGGCACAAGCCTGTTCAAGTGGGCTTTCAAGCCTGGCTAAAGGAAAGAAATACGAAGTCAAATTTGCATCATCTCCTTAATTCTGAGGTGATCATTCGATGGCCCATAAAAGAAGACATAAAATGTGCCCGAATGATGGAAAAAATTTTAAAGAAGAAAGATATCATTTGGGAAGATTTAGTAGTAAGGGTGAGATCTGTGGGAAGTAAGTAATTCTTTTAACATAGTTTAACATACTACATTTTTTTTTAATTTGAGTACTAAAGTATAAAATGAATATCATTGTAGCATTTATTGATATGTGCCAACACGTCAAAAATATTGAACTCTTCGGTGTGCCTAATCCTTCTCGAGAGGAATTATCTGGATTTATCTGATCTGGATTCATCAATACAGAACGATAATACCATCACGTCTGCTAAAGTACGTTCAGTATAAATAATTTTATTCTCTATTTTGAGTTAAGTATGTTTAAAATTTTGTAGCTTGTTGTAACAATAGTAGTGCTCTCTCTTTTATTTCGCTTGAGTATAGGATTTATCAGTCTTATGAATTTTGCATAAAATTAATGCTCTGTTTAATTTTTTAATAATAGATTGATAAATCACCACCACCGAAAAAGCAGAAGACTAAATTAACTATTAAAAAAACTAATGCTTTGCTTCAATCGCAAATTGAAAACTTACCAAGAGATTTTATCAAAAAAACTTCTCAGGTAAGGTTAATATTGTCTTATGCTTTGGAAAAAACATTTAATTTTTCCCCCCATCCAAGGAATTTTTAATACTTAAAGTTGCATGTGCATTTATGTGCATTATCTTTTGTTCTGTTTTTTTTTCCCCAAGAAAAGGAAAATCCAATGTCTCTTATCTAGTATTTTTATTTCCTTCTAGATTGATTTAATAGATGATACTGAGGAGGAGGAGGAGGAGAATGACGAAGACAGTTCTATGTTTAAATGGAGTAAGGACAGACTAATCGACTTAATTAGCACTTTGAAAGTGGAAAATAAAAGGCTAAGGGAGGATAATGCAAGATTACGAGCACTAAGAGCTATTAGTGAGGGTAAATATCTGCTATAGCTGTTCATATTACATCTGATTTTTTGTTCTTCTGATCTGATTCTAGATCTACATAAAATGACTGCCATGTCATCTACTTTATGTAAGGATATGGCTAGATTGCGCAGAGATATGGATTCTGTGCTCATTGAAGATGGTCGAAGCGGTATAAATAGTAACAACAGTAGTGACAAGAATAGTAATAATAACAGTAGACCAAGTCACTCAAATCAAAATCTTCAGAAAGATAACAACAATATTAGCAACAAAGCTAATAATACTGTGGATGCTATTGAAAGACATAGTCAGGTAAATCTTTAATTTCTTTGTGTTAGCGCGCGCGTAAGTATGAAGTATGAAGAGACATTAAGGATGTACAAATTACAAATATTTTCAAAATAAAGAACAAATTACAGATTATTCTAAATCACATTTCAAAGAATTACAAAGAATTTAGCGAGAGTTTCGAAAATATTGATGTATCAAAAGTTATTTCAATAAAAAGTAGTATTTTTTTAACTATTATAAAATAAAAAGGAAATATATAATAAAATAAAAAGTCAAAAGTCTCAATTACTTTATATATAAATACTTTATGACTATTATATGTAAAGTTTTATTGCGATGCAGTAATTAATCGTTCTGTAAATAATAAAATATTTATTTGTTCTAAATCTTTGTAACTAATCTCTGAATTACAATACAACTTTGCATAAATTATTTTGAATATTTAATGTATAATACTTGTACAAAAATTTTGAGATTTTTATCATTATTCTTAAAATTTTACTTTGTAACAATAAAAATAATAACAAATAAAGTAAATAAACTATTAAAAAGGTGTTCAATAAAAATAGATTGTTATGAACACAACTTTCATATGTATATAGTTTATTTAAAGTATAAATATTAATATGTTTGTAAAAATATGTTTAATACATCCTTAAATATATATAAAATTACTTTATAATTTAAACAATTACTCTCAGGTCCATGCAGACTGGAGCACTATTACAGAAGCAGATGCTTACGAACCTCAGCTACATCATAATCAGGTTAGTAATAACGAAGTCTTTGTGAAATGATAACAACTCCTTCAGAGGTGTGAAACTATAAGGAACAACCAATCGATCTAGCTACTTTATACATAGATATTAGGCTATCTTGATCTCTGGAATTTGGAACCCATACATGATAAAATTTTAAGTTCAGAAAAACGTTTGTCTAAAACTATGCCTGAAAAGAAACTAAAGTACAGTTATTGCATTTTATTTTTTAGAGCCTAGAACAACAGCTACTGCCAACGATTGCTCACACAGAAGAGCAGCTACTGGCAACCATTGCTCACACAGAGCAGCCAGTGCAACTTCAGAACGAACGTGTGTACCCACCTACCCACCTTCCACGACAGACCCGCGCGGAGGCCGTATCTGGCCGTGAAACGCCGCTTCTACCTTCCTCCCTTACCGTCGCGTCCTTCGCCGCCGATCACCCTGCTAAGGCAAGTAGTATAATGCTCATTTTATATAAATAGCTTTTCTTGAACTTGATTTATTAAGTAAAATAAATATAAATGTCATATGAAAACTATGACAAATTATTTGAAGGAAATAAATGAATGAAACAAAATTGTATTGGTTTGTCACTCTTCTGAAGCATTTATGAAAATATTTTATCTGTCTTTTGAGGAATATAAAATATTATGCTTGGATAAAGTCTCAGTACAGTACAATTATTGTTCACATTAGTCCGTTATACCGCTTATACTACCCAGCAAACACAGTAATCACCGAGTGCGTAATTTGATAGCAAATTGTCGCCAAGATGGCAACAAATTCGGAATTTGTTGCCATCTTGGCGACAATTTGCTATCAAATTACGCACTCGGTGATTACTGTGTTTGCTGGATAGTGTTATTGACTTACATTTCTAAAAATTTATATCTTTATTGCTGTTTGATTCAGAGACATACCAAGTATTGTTAACATAAGGTTTTTAAAACCACTGTAATGAACATTTTAAATCTCATGTTAGACTGTAATTGGAGAAAATGTTTTGAATATTGTTTTGAATATATATGTAGATTTTTTAAAATATCATAGTAGCATATTTTTTAAATGTATACATTTTCTCTTTATTCTCACTTTACAGGAAAATGTCACAGATTTTGCGGGAAGGAAAGTAGAGACTGAGAAGTTAAAAAGACTCAGCCGCAGCAAGCTGTCTATATTCACAACTTCCATCATGGACCTTATCTTTACTGATGAAGAAATGGCCACTTCCAGTATGACTGGAATAATGAGCAATTTCTCTCGAGGGAAAAATAAACTCTATATGAATGATGTGAAGGCCAAGCCAGAGTTGAATCCTCCAGTGAAGAAGGCTGTAATGGGTAAGATATATATATTGCTGTACATTGCTTTATACAAGTTAAAATTTTCCTTTAATCTGCCATTTCTTGTTTTAATAAATAATTATTTATGTTCCACAGAATATATTGCAAAAGAATTTAATTGTCCTGCAGATGGGGCATTACACACGGCTGTTATGGGAGAAATTTTCAAGGCAATGAAGAGTAAACTAAACAACAAATCCAATACATGGCGTAATAAAAGAAATCAAGAGCAAGCAAATGAAAAAGCAGTGGAAGAGCCATTAACAGAAAAGCAATAAAATTTATAATCTATCTTTTTCATTTTGAATATCAAAATATCACTTCGTAAACACGTAAACATGTTTGAAAAAGTTGTCTGCTGTAAAAGTGTACGCATACTATATACTTAATAAATCAGTATATATTTCCTTTAATGTGTGAAAGCACTTAATATAAATAAAAATATACTTTTATTAATTTTCTAATCAAATTATAATGAAATTAATGTAATGTTTTGTTTTCAACTTTCCAATTTGTATATATTACATGTAATGCTTTAAATTACAAATTTAATTAAAAATATTTTTAGTACAATGTGACATACAAATTGGAAAATTGAAAACAAAACATTACATTTCAATATATTTTATTAGAATGTTAACTATACTGGTGTAAAAAATTACTGAAATTATTTGCTATGAAAAGTACTGAATTACAGGGTACATATTAAACATTTGTGAAACTTTCTTAAAACATAATATTATTTATTATAAATAGTATCATGTTCTGTAAAGTTTCATGACTATTTAATATGTACTCTGTAATTCAGTATTTTTCACAGCAAGTAGTTTCAGTAATTTTTCACCACTATTCAATACCCAGTAATTCAATACTAAGCACCAGTAGTTCTGTGTAATAAATTACTACCAGTAATCCAGTACTGCCCAGTACTTCTAAAGTACTCGCCAAAATACTACTGCCAGTATTTACAGTAATTTATTACTGTGTACTTTTAGTACTTTTTTTCTGTAAGGGTGGGTAGTTCTCCCGGTAGAAAACTCTATATGTACCTATCTGCTTGCCCTTCCACACCCCCACCCTCTATCTAGTCTTTTTTTTTTTGCTTTCCAGTAATTTACCCAAATCCTATTAGGGTTTGGATGTAACACTTTTCAGGACTATGTATATTGTGAGAGTTGGTAGTATAGGATAGATGTGGACCTACACAGAAGTGGTGTGCGTTCACTAACCACGTGTTCCAACATTTTATCTCTCTCATAATTTTTTTCATATGATACGAAAAAAATTAAATCTGCCTTGCTGATAAACAGTAAGTATGAAAATCGATAGAAATTAGTTATTCTATTAATTTTTTGATTTAGTTCTAAGTTAAATTTTCGGTAATTCTCTTTATTCTCTGTGTAATCTTTTGTGCAACTTATTGTCAGATCACTATAACCTATATCAAACAATGAGATAAAAAATATATTAAATAAGATAAAAATTACATTTTGAAAATGTTAGTCACTTAGAAGCGTAAGTATACCGAATATAAGCAATTTAAACTTTGAAATCTTTTTTCTTTGGTGCTCGTGCATTGCGTGTATGCCGTATGTTCTTCTCCCACGTGGTGGAACACACTACAACGTGTATCGGAAAATGAAATAGAAGATACATTTTTTTAAAGTAAAATAAATAATACATTTCGGAAAATCTTAAGCCCGTTCTACAATAGCTGTAAGAGTAATGCGGTAAGACGTAAGCAGTAAAAATTGAACAACTACAGTCGATTATTCTTGAATTGTAAAAATTTTATTAGTCAATAGCTTACTGCTTACAGGACTTACGTTTTACATCTACTCTTATATACGGCTATTGTGGAATGGACCTTAATTATATTTAGAAATTAAGCGTACCTAAATTGTAGCGAAATTGAGCAATATAAATTTTGCAATTCTTTTGTTTTTTCCTTTGTGCTCGTACACGTGTACCACGCGTGGTAGTAGAAGAACACATCAGCGAGCTCGCGATATCTCAGATTTATAAAAAGATAACTTAAGAAAGACATCGTTTTCGTTATCTTTTAGTGTTATGTGTTGTCTGGATAGTTCTCCCGGTAGAAAATGCTATAAGTACCTATCTGTTTGCGTTCTTCCATACCCCCACTCTCTAGCTAGTCTTTCCTTTGGTTTCTAGTAATTTACCTGAATCCTAGGGTTCGGACGTAACACTTTTCAAGTCTATGTACGTATTTTGTGAAAGTTAGCAGTCTAGGATATAATAGGCCCGGTTTCACCAACGTGATTTAATCTAATCGGTCGATTAAATTCACTCTTTGTCTCTTTTTAAAGGGACAGTTAGAAAGAGATGAAGAGTGAATTTAATCGACCGATTAGATTAAATCACGTTGGTGAAACCGGGCCATATAGATCTGGACTTGCACAGAAGTAGCGTGCGCTCACTAACCACGTGTTCCAACATTTCATCTCTCTCATAATTTTTTACATTTTATACGAAAAAAATTGAATCTGCCTTGCTGATAAACAGTAAGTATGAAAATTGATAGAAATTAGTTATTCTGATCAATTTTTTTATTTAGTTCCAAGTTCAATTTTCGGTAATTTTCTTTATTTACTGTGAAATCCTATGTTCGACTTATTGTTAGATCGCTGTATCAAACAATCCCTTATGAAAAAAAATTATTGAGAGCCAATAGTAACTACTGGACTTGCAATAGTAACTATTAGATTTAAATAGTACGTTAATAGTAACTTTTAACAGTTTACTACTGACGAAGAGTACACTTTTAGTGGCGTTGCTATACGACGAATAGTATACTACCGATCCAATAGTTTCATAAACTGTAACTATTGATGGACTTGCTACTGACAAATAATATACTATTGATCCAATAGTTTCATAAAATGTGGCTACTGGTGATGTTACTATTGACGAATAATATACTATTGGCCCAATAGTTTCATAAACTCTGACTACTGATGGGGTCGCCACTACTTATAAATGGTACCTATTCACAATTATTTATTTGTAAAAAACATTGTTGTAAAAATGTATCATTGCTGAATAATTCTGAACTCAATGGCAACCGTTCGTTGACAGTCTGGCAAATAGTTATTATTGGGGCTATACTTCAAGCCCATAATTGTTCAATAGTAACTATTTACATCTGAATAGTAACTGCAGTCAATAGTTTTGCGATAACCCGAGTAGAAATTAACCTAGTCGATCTGATCCAAGACCTATAGTAGCTAGATATTATTGATTAAATTAAGTTTTCTAACTCGTCACTGAGTAGTTGCTAGCTAATAATTCATATGTAATTGGTCATAACATATATAGACAAAAAAATATTTATTTATCAATCGTAGCAGTGGTGCAGTACGTAAGATGAGCGTCTCATAAGCCAGGGGTCTCAGGTTCAAATCCCACCAGGGGCACTAAAGTATAAACAAATTTCTCAGGTATAATTTAAATTGTATTGTGATTCTAAGATTTTCAGTAATAGAAAAAGTATTGGCATTCACTTCTTAAAAACAATAAAAAAGGTAATAAATAAAAATTTTACTTTTTTATTTAGTGGCTGTCTATTTCCATAAGAAACTATTCGTCAATAGTTTTCATGAGAATAGTTACTATTGGAAAATACTTAATCCCAAATAGTTTCTCAGTAGTCCGCCAAAAAACTACTGGAAATTTGCCAATAGTTTTCCTGAACAGTTACTATTGGATCTCAATAGTTTTTTTTCATAAGGGATGAGATAAAAGATATATTAAATAAGTTAAAAAATATACATTTTAAGAAATTTTAGTCACTTAAGAAGCGTAAGCGTAAGTGTAACAAACGTAAGCAATTTAATATTAAAAAAAAAAATTTTTTTGTGCTCATGCATGCGTGTATGCCGTATGTTCTTCTCCCACGTGATGAAACACTCTACCACGTGATGGAACACACTACAAAGTGTATCGGAAAATAAAATAAAAATAAGATAAAAATTACATTTCGCATTCTACAATAGCTGTAAGAGTATGCGGTAAGACCCCTGGTAGAAATGTATGCAGTTTTCCTAGACACCCTTCCAGTTACTGTCTAGTATTACTACATTCTCATTAGTGTAACAATACTGCGTAGGAAATGGACAAGAACTTGATAGAGTTCCTGCATTATGACTCTCATTAACCTCAAAATTTTACATTTATCAATAAAATATTACTAGGGCAAAACTGTCCATTTCTTGATCAGTAGGTTTGCTTATTAATCAATTGAATTGTTCATTTATTGTCCTGTTATTGTTCAGTAAATGAGTTCAGATCTTGCGCATCTTTTGTGCGCAGTAACTGAAGGAAAAGCGTTACATCTTGATTGGAATCCTAAGTAGTTTTACTTCTCAGTTATTAGACAAAAGTTAATATAACTGTCCAGTAATTGCTAAAAAAATGCATGACATTTCTACCAGGGACGTAAGCAGTAAAAATTGACCAACTATACAGTCGATTATTCTTGAATTGTAAAAATTTTATTAGTCAATAGCTTACTGCTTACAGTGCTTACGTTTTACATCTACTTTTATATATTGTGGAATGGACCTTACTTAGAAATTAAGCGTACCTGATTGTGTCGAATTTGAGCAACTTAAATTTTGCAATTCTTTTATTTTTTCCATTGTGCTCGTGCGTGGTGGTAGAAGAACACAGAGCTCGCGATATCTCAGATTTATAAAAAAACATTTTTCTATATTAAAAAAATGTAATTTTTTTTAGAATAATTAATTATTTAATATTTAATAATATACAGATATTGTAATAATAATGTCAGTACTAGCCATGTGAATAGAAGCAGGATAAATTTAGATTATATAATCTAATCTAATTATATAATTTTATCGCTATAATTTGATTTTATCGTTATAAATACATGATATTTAGGATATACTACAAAAGCAAGGATTATTATTCTCCATATTTTTCGTCTTTTTTCAGAGAGGAAATATGACATCCCATTATCAACCTTTATATTGCGAGAGTTGCAGTCGATATCCCTATGTCGGCAGAGTATCCGTAGGAGAGGAGGGTAGTGTTGACTTCATCTATCAATTTGCAAAGAAGAGATTTGTTCCCAAGGACCATCAGAATATTAGCATATATCACACTGCTCCTGACATAATTGGACCACCCAAATTTCAAAACTATGGACAACTATTTCATTTACCATTTCTTTTTGAAAAAAAGTTGGTATGTATATTTCCTGGTATTATACATTATTGTCTCGTAAAAAGTAATCGCAATTCAAACTTACAAGAGTTTGTAGTATTTGACACTTTTTGACTTTTTAATACAGAGATACTATGGAATTGTCGATATTTCAATATCCCCATGGCAAAACGAACCTAAAGATGGGACTAATTCTATTTGGCAATGGTATAAGACGAAGAAAAATAATTATATTTGTATGTAATATTTGATTTATGAGATATTGCTAAGAAGATATTGTTGCTGAAAAGATATGCTTTTGTTGAGAAGAGAGTATAATTATATATTTTCTATTTTGAAGGTGTCGAGTTTCATGAAGCTGTATATCCAATCAGAGTCTGTATTTACGAAATGCATCATCCTGGAAGCGTAATTCAAATTTCGGCTCAAGATTCTAATAATAAGTGGTTTAAGTTGTGAGAAAAATCGTCTCATTTTGTACCGCCGACATCAAGATTATTTTCTCCACCGTTATCGCATCCGTGTAACTTTAAAACCAAAATGCTCAGACTAACATTTAAAAACAGCTCAAAGTTTTCTTACACAAAGCTAGATGCTGTGATGCTCATTGGAACATCAGAATTGATCTTTTCTAGAAATTCTAACGAGAACTTACCTAATTTGTTAAAAAGAATTAATTGCATGTACTCTTCATGCCATGACAATGTTCATAATTTAACAGCAGATTTAAAAAGTACACACTTGGATATAGTTCATCTGCAACAGAATTTTCCCAAATATTGTATTATTCGTAAAAGGTATTATTATCGTCGGCGTTAGATAATATTTAATTTTTTTCTGTTAATAATAAAAATAAGTTTGTTCCGATAATATTTGCAGCGATATAAGAAGGGTTTCTTATAAGAGTAATTTGAAGCGAAAGGTATCTCAGGAGGTAATCCCTTGTTATGAGCAACCTCTTGGACAGAGATATTCGCGTCGTATTTTATTAAAAAGTCATTCAAATTATGCAAAGCTTATGAAACTCTCTTCGGATGAATCCAAGCAGGACCTATCACGTTGCAGTTTATCTGCGCTTCCTGTAAAGTATCCTAAGAAGTCTATTTTTTATAATAATATTTATTGCAATGTCACTTCGAGTATTAAAGTTTTATATTTTATCTTTGCAGGATGAAATACTACTAATAATATTAAAATACTTGGATTTGATAACGTTATGCCGCATGAATCAAGTAAATAGGCGCTTCAATTATTTAACACGGAACCCGAAACTCTATACACGTTTGAATATGCGACGTGTGACTGACAAATTTATTACGCGCAGTGGATTTCGTTGCTTTACAGCTAGATGTGAATATTTGCAACAATTAGATCTTACAAAAAGCAACTTTGATGTTAATGATTTCGTAAACCTTCTTGATAATTGTGGCAGAAATTTAACGCACTTAAGATTAAGTGATTGCGATATCAATTTAAATCCTGCCCTACTTAAAACTTCAGAGATATGCAAAAAATTGAAAGGTATGTATATATGCATATAGTAGATATATAATTATCAAGATTATGGGTAAATTGCATATAACTAATACAAATTTTTCTTAGATTTGGATCTAAGTTATTGTCGACTCATAGACGACGAAGGATTTTCGTACCTCGAGAATCTGGAAGGTTTGGAATGTTTAAACCTTGTTCAAACACGTGTCAGAACTGAACGTCTTTGCAAAATACTGCAAAAAAATCAACGGATGCGTGAGTTAGATTGGGCCTTAGAGCATATTATATTAGAACCAGTTGCAATAGAGTTGGGAAATTCGTGTCGTGACTTGGAAGTAATACATTTTTCTGCACGTCATCTTACACCTCAGACTGTTAGTGCTTTCGCTAACTGTAAGAATTTACGAAAAATGCGCTTTGATGGTTATCAGTAAGTATATGTGCTACATTTTCTTTTAAAATATATTATTGTATTCTTTATTAAAATTTGTTTGCTGAGCTTGCGTGCATCTTGAAAAAGTTACATTAATTTTCTCGTTGCAAATTAATTACTGTGTAATAATATTATATGATTTTTGTTACAGATTCGATTCAGTTACTTATGATAGCTTATTTAAATTACTTCCTTCTTATCAAAACTTGCAAGAAGTTTATTTGTTCTATGCTGTACTGACTGATCTCCAGTTGGAATTACTAGCACAGTGCAAAAACTTGAAAAAGTTATTTTTTGATCTTGTGAAATTTCATACACCTGATAAATATTCCGTTATTTTTGAACAATGTCCTAACCTACAAGAATTTTATTTCATACACTGTGTTATAAGCGATCAATTGGTTAATCAATGGAAAGAGAGATATCCGCATGTGTCCGTATATACATACGACAGATACTGATAATTTGAATAGTTTTTGTTTACTAGTTTAGGACATATCAATTTAGTTTTTAGTTACGTTTACTTTTTAAATTTTTGTACTTACAAACTTACTTTGTAAAAATTATCTGGTAAATTAGGTTGTAAAAAAGTTAATGTCTAATAAAAACATTTATATTTATTTTTAATATTTATATTTATTTATAATATTGTTATTTTTAAACAATTTTATTTTATTTTTCTTTTCTTTTTTATATTTGACTTTCTTCGGGCGATAGTGTCATTCCTTTGTTTGAAATAATTGTTCAGCGAAATACAACAAAAACTACATTAAGGGGGTACTCTACTGTAAAATGCGCTTTTTTCGGGATTTTTTACCAAGAAACCAGTGAAAATTGTTAATATCAGCTTTTTATGTATATATTTTATTATCTTTAGAGAACATAAAAAATATTTTTTGAAGCTGAATTAATGAATATAAATATTAATTAAACCCTATCGAATACATGGCAAAAAAAAACCGTGCCCATGATTGCGCCCATTCTGGTTGTCTGAAACAAAAAATTCAAAAAGATTCTTAATTAGTATGAGTTTGGCTATAGCAGGAACTAGAATGGAATAGAAAAATTGAAAATTTGAAAAATGGCGGCACTGAAAATTTAGTATAAATTTTCTTAATCTTTCGAAGGTTGCCAAAATCGTAAAAAAAAATTTTTGACTTAATTCTAGTTCCGGCTATAGCCAAACTCATACTAATTAAGAATCTTTTTGAATTTTTTGTTTGAGACAACCAGAATGAGCACAATCATGGGCACCGTTTTTTTGCCATGTATTCGATAGGGTTTAATTAATATTTATATTCATTAATTCAGCTTCAAAAAATATTTTTTATGTTCTCTAAAGATAATAAAATATATACATAAAAAGCTAATATTAACAATTTTCATTGGTTTCTTGTTAAAAAATCCCGAAAAAAACCGCATTTTACAGTAGAATAATAACATCGTCAGTAAAATCTTGATATTTTTTTCCGCAACCGTATAGTCTCTTTCAAGAATTCGTTTAGAAATATATCTCCTGTGATACTTTTTCTAGCAACAGTTTCTAAAACAGCTTTCTGCGAAGTTCGTTTTAAAATTTATTTTTGTAGTGTTCTGAAACTAAACTCATGAAAGTTATTATGAATATTGGCAAAATTTGTCTGCCATTTCCTCTAAAAAATTACACTATAATTTTTGTACATTTAATTTTTAAATACTCAACCTTGTGATCATCGCAGAGCATTTAGTGCGATTATATAATTCATCTGTATTTTCGAAAATTGGTTTTACCATTATTAGTCCCCCTTGATATCCTACAACTTTTGTCTACAATGTTTTTCCGTGTGTTCCATATTATTTAAGATATTTGTCTCGAGCATTTAAAATGCCACACTCTGTATATTGATTATATTCAACATTATATGCCATTCATACTGTACATTCTTCCTACAAAAGATTTACGAAGAATTCGACGTGCCGTGCTACTTGGTCAAGCCAGAGACACGAGCACGGCGCGGCGCCGACGCCTGTCATCAAAAACAATATAAAGAATAGAATTCATTGTTTTTCCATAAAATAAAAAATAAGTACTTTTAGAATAAATTAAAGAATAAAATAGCATTATTTTAAAAATTAAAAGAAATGTATTTTTTGGTGAAAAAAATTATTAAACATTTTAATTGATTATAACAATTGGATTTTGCAACTTCTTGTAATTTAAAATATTTTCATAAAAAGATTGTCTCCTTAGCTTTGAAATGTCTTTTCGAAGATTTTTCTACGATAAGTACGACCAAAGATATTACATTTTAAATTAAACGTGTTTTTTATTTTTCGAAAATTGTATTGCTTATAATTTCTGGGAAAAAATTTTTTTGAACGAACAAAAAAAATATGTATCTTCTTATTTTATGTATATTTTGTGTAAAAAAAGTTTCGACTAATTTAAAATACAAGGTTATTATTTGTCATCCGGTTTGACGTGGAATTGCCCATGTACATAACATTTCATTATAAAAGTAATTTGTTAATAAAAAACTTAAGAAATTAATTTTAGTAAAAATTAATGTTATTAAAAATAGATACCTTTTATACATTATTCTCTGTAAAACAAATTTTTTTTATTTTTTTAATAATAAAAATTAATTTGTTCCAATGTGATTTGCAGCAATATAAGAAGGAAGACTTCTTATAAGAGTAATTTGAAGCACAAAGAAGTATCTCAGGAGGTAATCTCTGGTTATATGCAATCTAACTCGAGAGAAAAACTCGCGTCATATTTTCTTAAAAAGTCATTCGAATTGTGTAAAGATTCGAGTATAAAACTTTCTTCGAATGAATCCAAGGAGCTACCACGCAGTTTGTCTGAGTTTCCTGTAAAGTATCCTAAGAAGTCTATTTCCCATCATAATACTTATTGCAATGTCATTTCGTATTTCGAGTATTAAAGTATTTATTTTATATTATATATTTATTATATTTTAACTTTACAGGATAAAATACTGCTAAAAATATTTAAATATTTAGATTTGATAACGTCATGAATGAAGTAAATATACCTAATAGGCGCTTCAATAACTTAACACGGGACCCTCTACTTTATACACGTTTGAACATGCGATGAATCTGACAAATATTGAATCTGACAAATATATGCACGATATATTTTGTTATTTTACACCTAGATGTAAATATTTGCAACAGTTAGATCTTACAGCAATCAACTTTGATGTTAAGGATTTCGCAAACTTTTTTGATAATTGCGACAGGCGTTTAACGCACTTAAGATTAAGTTACTGCTCATATGTTAACCCTTATGAAAAAGTACACTCAACACTTCGATGGTTAACACCCACAGTTACGTGTTAACACTAAACTTACGCGAGTTGACACTCAAATTTGGGCGTAAGTTTAGTGTTTGCCATCAAAGTTAAGTGTCAACTCTTAAATTTAGGTGTAGATTGAGTGTTGACCATTAAGGTTTAGGTAAGTTGTGGGTTTAATCCTCAATGATGAGTGTATATTGGGAGTTTATTCTCAATGATAAGTGTAGGTTGGGGATTAATCCTTAATGTTTAGTGTAGGTTGGAGATTGATCCTCATCGTTGGATGTTGGTTTGGTGTTAACAGGATGTTAACCTTTTATGTTCTATGTCGATTTAATCAGTGTCGCCATGATCCCTTTATCGTTGGGTGTCGTTTAAATGTTATTGTGTTAATCTCCGTTAAGTGTCAATTGACGGTCCTTATTATTATTATTATTAATCGAGTATTGATAATATAGTACTATAATTTACTCCGTTTTTTTAGGTTTATGTTTCTTTAAATTTGATTCTTAATTATTTTTCAATTCATTAAATAAATTCTTTATTTTGTCAGGTAGCGTCTTTAGGCGTTCTCATGCATGCTGTTAACGTTATTATATTAATATTATATTATGTTAAATATACGAATTTTATATTAATAATTATTGTACATTAATTGTAATTGCATTATTATTTTTAATATTTACCCGTTATTATCAATACACGATTTTTAAACGCTATAAAGATATGTTATATAGGAGTATAAGCAACAAGGAAGCGTCAGAATCAAAGGATCGCCACTAGTCCGTTCGATCATCGATGTCAAGCGATGTTAGGTGCGGTACTGACTCGGATGGGTGACCGCGCTGTACCCTTACGGAAAAATACACTCAACTGTTGATGTTTAACCGTTAAAAAAACACCAAAGGAAAACCCTTAAAGTTGGGTGTAATTTTTGGATCACCAATTGAAGGTTAACCTTCAAATGATGGTTAACCTTCAATTGGCGGTCCGAAATCACACCCAACTTTAAGGGTTTTTCTTTGGTGGTTTTTTTAACGGTTAACATCAAAAGTTGAGTGTATTTTTCCATAAGGGAAGTCTTCGCATTTTGGACAAAGGTAGGGATAGGGAATACAAATAGAGTTGAGTCACAGAGAAGTAGACATAGAATTTGAGACGGAGGAAGTAAGGTGCATGTAAAGAGAAAAAGGATCGGATGGAATCAATCGTCGGGAAAGGAGTTAAGGCCTCATAATTAATTGTAAGGGCGAGAGATTGTCGAATACATCGCACCTCGAGAAGAATACTGTCACAACTAAAAAATTTCAATTTTGAGTTAAGCCCATAAAGAGTATTACTACGTCCTATAATATAATATTATTACAAGTCTACATGCGAAATCCGCTGCACGGGTCAAAAGTGTCGTTATTCTTTTAAACTAGCTTTGTTGCGGTTTCCTGGATGTAGTTTCCAGAATGATATAGTGTCATAAATAAATTAACAAGTGAACAGACTTCTTCAAGAAACAGTATAAGTTTATTATAACAAAATATCATAATTGCGTTAGGTATTATTTCTACAATTCAAACAAATTAAATTAAATTTGTTTTTTTCTCTCTTCTGAAATCTGTGAATTTTTGAGTTGTGACAGTATTCTTCTCGGTGTACGATATGTTGTTAAATCGTTTAATAAAACTTTAAGACTTCGTTACTTTAAAGATCGCTCGTTTTATTCTGACACATAACCAGGCTTGCAAACCAGGCTTAAAAACTTTACACAATTGAATCATTTGCTTTTCATTCATTCCTCTCTCATCTATCTATATTGCGTAATTCCGTAGCGATGCAACATCCTTATTCTAAGAAGTACAAAAGAGATTCCGATAGTATCGATGACCAGTCATCGAGGGATTCTACAGTTATAGAGCTAGACCAAGCAAACAAACGTCCACATATAGTACTGTCTTTTTCAAAAGGCACGATTCAGGTTTTTGATCCAATAAAAGAGAAGAAAAGATGTATACAATTAAAAATTTATTTTATATAAAAATTACATATATGCATATAGAACATATTTGCATATAGTAATGCAAAACTTTTACAATTATGAAATGTATCATTTTCCAGCATGTTACTTGATGGTGTATGCTGTGTTAGTATTTGTAATGATTTGAATGATATATATGACAATCAATAAAACATCACGATAAATATAAATAAAGTCAACAAAATATGTTTACATATACTTACTGTCCGTTCTTTACAATGTTTCTGCAACGTTTACTACATTTTCTAGATTTTTATTTAGATTTATCTGTCTTTTTCTCTCTCATATATATATCGAATCACTAAATATTTAATCATATTGAGTTACATCAACAAATCAAATATGATTCAAGTACGTTGTGTGCAAGTTTCCTGGATGAAGTAGATTAAAAAATCTTAAAATAATGATAAGTAAATTTCAAAACAAAGCTTGTACTCGCTATGGAAATTGAATTACAGGCAATACACTTTCTTTCCATAAAAATTGCAAGTGTAACAAAGAGAAAGCCACGGTACGTACAGCACTATACCTTTCCTAAAGGGCTCGAGTCAAGGTCTGTGATCTAATAAAAAAGAAAAAAGAATGTAGACAATAGAAAATTTATTTTATATACAAATTACATACACAGACATACAGAATGCATTTGCATATAATGGCGTAAAGCTATTACAATTGTTAAGTATTTTATTTGGTATTTATAACAATCTTCAATTGATATGACAAGCAATAGAACATCACGGTTAATAAAACTCAAGTCAACATGATATTTATGGAAGTATGAAAACATATATTATAGGTACTGTTCGGACCTCTGAAATGTTTCTATAACGTTTACTACATTTTCTGGATTTTTATTCAGATTTATCTCTCTCTTCCTCTTTCTCATTTACAAATATACCCGATTATTAAATATTTAATCAATAAGGTATGTTACACAATAAGTCAAATACTATCCAAATTCGTTGTGTGCAAGTGAGCTGGATGAAGTAGATTAAAAAATCTTTTAACTGAGTTCTTGTTCTCGGTAAAGAACAAGGAACGGAATTTTCTTGGATTTCGAATAGGAATACTATGCAAGTGTAACGTCTTATGCTTGTTGTGTACTATGTCATCTAAATCTGAACATAATAGTGCAGCTGGTTTTTCCTCCATTTTTTCGCCACACTCCCGAAAAAATGGAATTAGAACGAAGAAATATCTATCGTTGTTTTCAGAAAGTATTTGACGTACACGAGGATTATCGTATATAACTCTCGCGCTCTTCTTTTTAGTTGGATAAGAGAAGATCTTTATTATATTATTACAACCTTCCACATTGCATGTCTCTGTGATAGTTTTTAAAACCATTTCATCTCGGTCAACAACATCTGCAATACATATTAATGTGAACTTTAAGTTTGTCTAATACCTACACATAAATTATGATACTTACTAATATAACACGACATAGTTTTAATCGTCAGTATTGGTGCATCGCCTGGCGCAGAATATAATCTAATCGAATACAATGGAATTTGGTTTATCCATATATTCTCATCAGGAAAATAGATGAAACAATAATATTGATATACAATAATTAATTTAGCATTAAAAATGAAATGTTCAGGAACACTGAAAAACGTATAAGGTAACTCCGCACCTGATGATGTCCACACACCTGTACATTGTTTAAATACAGAAGCAAAAATTAATATAATAAAATGTTTTTTATTAATAAAAGATAAGTTTAAGGATCAACATATTAAATTCATAAGTGATAATAATGAAAAGCAATCCTATGACATAAGCTCCATGAAAAATATATATTAATTTTTACCTAAATTATGTACGTATATAGATAAATCGTTTAATATATACTTTGCACATAATATTAACGAAATGTGCACATTGTGATAGCTGCACAATTAAAATCACCTGTATAAATATCATAGATATCAGTAGTCTTCAGTTTTTGTTGATCCCGTCCCACACCTCCTACAAGATGCAATTTGTCTTTCACAAACACAGTAATCATCTCCCTTCTCTCAACTGGCATACTAAAATATTTGTAAACGATTTTAACAAATATAACATTCTGTTTATTCTATTACTTATCTATTTATTCTTATTTATCTAATAATTAGGATATTTACACTGTCTCAAAAATCCATTTCTTAGATATCAAAGAATAACGCCATACATTTTTGTTGAATATTCCTGAACCAATACCATATTCTCCACCACAAAGATATAATTGGTATCCTAAAAAAAATCGCATAAAATACTAATTAATATTAATAAGTAAATAATACAATACTGTTTTAGATAAGACGTAATAAAAAAAAGACAGTCTGCATACTTCTCGCAGTGATTTGCATTCCTTCAAGAGAACTATTAGTGCTGGAATGTTTGACAATATCTGGAGGATATTCGAATGAAGTTAACTCAAAAAAATCATTACCATCCCAGCAATGAATATATTGTTCACCATTATTATCTTCACAAGATATAATACCCTGTAAAATTATTTGTTTCTTCTTCTCCAAGATATGTAAAGGAATTGTAAAATCCTGCAAAAAAGAGATTTTATATTCATAGAATTGTAATGCATTAATCATTAATGTATAGTAGAATATATAAATAGGAATAAAAACTGTTGATCTCTATTATAAATCTATTATAAAGAGTGTATTTCACTTGGGAATGGCAAAATATAATTGGAACGAGACACGATACGTGTTAGCGTTACAACGTTACAAACGAAAGAGCAAGCAAACAAAAGAAGAGCAGAAAATATAAACAAGGTGATCTTCCTTAGTAACTGCGCTCGGACAATAGAAAAATACTAATGGAACTAGACAGCGCGTAACTCAAAAGCTTCTAAAGTTGATTTTAACAATTCAAAGTTTTCTAATTTATAACATTCCCACCAAAAATTTGCAATTGTTACTTTCTCTCGATTATAGATTTAATAGATTCAAAACAAAGTCTTTCTTTTCTTTATTCCCAGCAAAGTCTTCTGTTCTACAAACTTCGGTTGAGCCAACGGTTTGGTCAGGATGTCTGCTTGTTGGTCCTTGGATGATACTTCTTGTAGTTTAAAATCTCCAGCGTTGTATCTCTCTCTCACATAATGGTACCGTACGTCGATATGTTTCGTACGTTTATGTAGCTCCGGATTTTTAATGAGTTTCGCCGCACTTTGGTTGTCGATATACAGGGTGGTATTCATTTCTATGACCATTAGCTCTTTTAGTAGGTTCTTCGTTCAAGCAATTTCTTCCACAGCGTGACATGCGGCAATATACCCCGCCTCTGTGGTTGAAAGTGCTACTACACTTTGCCTTTGAGAATTCTATGTAATGATAGATTTGCCCAGTTTCACGATGTATCCTGATGTAGATTTCCTCGATTCTGTGTCTCCAGCGTAATTTGCATCACTGTATATCTTGAGTTCATTACTAGGTTCTGCAGGAAAATATATACCAGTATTTTGAGTGTCTTTTAGATATTTTAATATCCTTTTAATAGCGTTACAGTATATCTTGCACGGTCTCTCCAAGTAACGGCTCATATAATTGACAGGATAGGTAATATCGGGACGTGTCCCAATTGAAAGATACATTAGACTTCCAACGGACTCACAATATGGAAATCTTGAAGTTTCTTCTTCTTGTATCTTGTGTTCTTTTATATTCAATGACTGGTGTTGATCCATTGGGATTGCTACAGGATTCGCGCTGTTCATATTGAATCTCTCGAGTACTCTTTTAGTGTAAGCCTCCTGATGTAAGAAAATTGATCCATCGGCCAATCTCTCGATCTGTAATCCCAAATAAACATTAACCTCACTTATTGACATCTCAAACTCAATTTTTAATGTTTGAATAAATTGATCAGCTAATTCAGTAGACTCAGCTGCCACGAGACCGTCATCTATATGAATTACAACGATAATCTTCTCCCCTTTTTCGTTATTTGTGAAAACACATGGATCTGCCTTCAATGGATGTAAGCCCAGTTTCTTCAAAACGCTTGAAAGTCGTTTGTTCCAACATCTTGAAGCCTGCTTAAGGCCATACAGACTTCGCTTCAATTTGCAAACTCGGTTGGTTCCATCTTCGAATCCTTTTGGCTGATTCAAAAAAATTTCTTCTTTTAATTCGCCATATTAGAAAACAGTCTTAATATCAAATTGTTTCAGTGAAAGACCTTTCTGAGCTGCTATTGCCAAGATCAAGTGTATTGAACTAAATCTTGCTGTCGAACTAAACATTTCTTCATAGTCTAGACCAGGTCTCTGTCTAAATCCACGCGCAACCAGCCTCGCCTTAAATCGCTTGATTTCTCCGTCGCTCTCTCTCTTGATTTTGTAAATCCATTTACAGTCTATTATGCTGTGGTCCTTAGGTCGATCACCCATGTCTTATTCTTCTTAAGTGATTCTATTTCCTCGTTCATAGCTTTAATCCAATCTTCAGCATTCTGGTTTGAGATTGCTCCATTATAATCTCCTGTTCATCAATATCCATTGTCATAGCCATAGATGCATATCTTGTTGGACACTAAAGCTCTGCGCGGTTTCTCAGTTGATATCTATTTGCTTGTTCTTCAGAAGCTGTTTCAAAATTTTCTATATCGTGGAATACCTCCTCATCAGTCGATAAATCTTCATCATCGCAGTCTTGATCTCTCTCTTCAGGTATTTTCTCTTGAACTGAAGGTATTTCCTCTTGAATTGCAGGTATTTCCTCTTGAATTGCAGGTATTTCCTCTTGAATTGCAGGTATTTCCCCTTAAACTGGTTCTTCTTCATCCGATTGAATCTCTTCATCCCAAACAATAGATTTCTTTTCTCGAATCTTTTTCTCTCTCTAAAAATTCACAGTAGATTTTATCAGTAAAAATTACATCACGATAAATTCTTACCGTTTTACTTTCTGGAAACCAAATTCGATAGCCTTTGGTATTGGTATCGTAGCCCACAAAATATTCATTTACAGCCTTCTTGTCCCATTTTCTTCTTTTCTCCTTTGGACAATAACTTCTTGGCCAAATACCGCAAGTTTTGATACATCTGCCAAATTTCCATACCATAATTCGTATGGTGTAATTTCTTTGTCGCTACTAGTTCCGGGTCTATTTAAAGTTGTCACTGTATAGTTCACGGCTTCTGCCCACAGTTTTACGGGTATTCCACTTACATGTAGTGATGTTCTCGCTAACTCCACCACCGTGCGGTTTTCTCTTTCAATAGCTCCATTTTGTTGTGGACAATACGATACAGACCTTTGATGATTAAATCCACGACGATGAGCAATTTCCTTCATATCTTGATTGATAAATTCAAGCCCATTATCTGTCCGTAATATTTCTACCTTTATTCCTGTATGTTTTTCTATTTTCTGCATAAAATCTTCGATGCATTCAGGAGTTTCGGATTTATGCGCTAGAAAATATACAAAACGCATGTGCGATTTATCATCCTTAAGTAAAAGAAAATACTTCGAACCTCCTAGCGATGTTTCCTTCATGGGTCCGCAAAGATCAGCATGAATTAACTTTCCAACCTTTTCTGCCCTCAAACCCTCCTTTGGAAATGGCAGTTGAATTTTTCCAATTGGACAATCCCTGCAAAGAAACTCTCATCTTTAAAAACAATCTTCGCCTTTTTAAAAACCTTTCTTGTTTGTTGAAGATTCTGATGTCCCATTCTCTTATGCCAGTCCTGAAGAGAAATCGATACGACAGCACTCACTTGCACCCCGGCAAAATTAATCCGAAATTTCATTCGAAAAAGTCTGTCCTCGCGCACGCCCATAGTAATGCAGTTACCATTTTTTAAAAGATAGCACTTCTCACTGTCAGACCGATGTGTCAGACCTTTATCGAGAGCTGCACCCAACGAAAATAAATTAAATTTAATATATAAAAACAATAAAGGAGGGTATCGGCCAATAACGAGCGAAGACGAATTAGTTGGAATTATCGATTTTTCAAATGTATTGTCAACAATGTTGAAGGGACGTTTCGGCACACCGTGCCTTCTTCAGCCTCATGATATACATTAAAATATACGCTTCGGACTATTTAACAATCAAAAAATACCTTACATATTATGAAGTCGCAAGAAATTTATAACTACGTATGGATTTTAACCAGTGAATCTCAGTGCTGTTGACAGCCTGAGTTATCTCGATGCGCATTTGTTTGAAAATCTTCATTTTAAATCGAACAGGATCCATGATTTCTTCCTCAGTGGACAATGGGAATCAATCGTGTCAGTCAGCGAAGCCAGTTCGTCACAATAGGAGTCAAATATATAAAAAAAACTAATTCGTCTTCGCTCGTTATTGGCCGATACCCTCCTTTATTGTTTATATACACGAGCTTGTTTTGTATTTTTATGTTAATATATAAACTTTTTCGAGAAACTTTTTGTTTCACTTTTTTCCGTCGAACGCAAAAATGTCAATCTCACCCGAACCGAGAGCGAGTATACTTTTTCCGTTTCCAACGCGCACGTGCATAGGCGTATCGAATTTCCTATAATTTCAAAACCATCTAAAATTATTCGACATATGATCAGTCGCGCCAGAGTCTAAATACCATTCGTCACGTTCATGGTTGCTTTCCGCGGTCGCAGTTAAAAGTTCTCCAATTAGTGCATCTCCTTTATCCTCTTTATCCTTCTCAGATAAATGCGACTTGCTTTCTGTATCCTTTTTCTTCGGACATTCTCGTGCCCAATGTCCAGTTTTATGACAGTGATAACATTCATCTTGCTTCTTACCGTTTTTCCAACCACCTTTGCGTTTAGAAAATCCCCCGTCGTTTCTTCTCCCTGCAGTAAACGCCGCTCCTTCTCGATTTGGTTCAATTCTTGTCTCTTCAATAGAAAGCCTTGAGATTAGATTATCGAGCGTGCGTTCATCTCTGTGCGTTGAATCCCATGCGCTAATGAAATGCTTATACGCAGATGGTATAAAAGTCATTACCAACTTTGTCATTACCATGGAATCGGATACATCTTCGCCCATTACCTTGAGTCGGTAAGCCAGATCCTGGATCTTAGAGACATGCGTTGCCATGTTATCTCTCTTATCTTTAACAACTGCGAACCACTGCTGCTGCAATATATGTATATTCGCCTCTGATTTCCGCTCGAAGATCGATATTAATTTGTTCCACATATCCTTTGCCGTTTCACAATTTATGATATGTAGCGACACTTCATCTTCCACGGTTGTAGCAATAATTTTCTGCCCCTGGCTATCTAACTTACGCCATTCTTTGAGCTTCTTTTGAAAAACTTCATTTGACTCTTCCGCTTCTCGCTCCGGCTTTGTTACATTATCAGTGATAACATCCCATGATCCGCTTGCTTTTAAAGTAATGCTGATTTGGAACTTCCAGATCGCCCAATTCGACGCTCCCTTTAGCGTCGATATTTTTGTGATTTCTTGCTCCATCTTTCTCGAAGTTACTTTCTTCCACTTTTGCACGCCGGCTGGATATAACTTCTTGAAGCACTCAGAGTCACAATTTCTCACACAGGAAGATCACAAAAGTTTATTTTGCCTCCTGGGCCCATAACCTGTTGATCTATTTATTATAAAGAGTGTATTTCACTTGGGAATGGCAAAATATAATTGGAACGAGACTCGATACGTATTAGTGTTACAACGTTACAAACGAAAGAGCAAGCAGACAAAAGAAGAGCAGAAAATATAAACAAGGTGACCTTCCTTAGTAACTGCGCTGGGACAATAGAAAAATACTACTGGAACTAGACAACGCGTAACTCAAAAGCTTCTAAAGTTGATTTTAACAATTCAAAGTTTTCTAATTTATAACAAAAACAAAATAAATATGGGGAATATAGGTATTGGAATTAGAAATCTCCATTTTATTCAAAATATATTAGAAATAAAGATGTATAATTTCTGTATTTTTTCTAAAATTAAATTATTCTAAATGTCATTTTTGAACATAATATACTCACATGACGATGGTTCATCCAGTCGTGTGTAATATCGAGCAAATGAGATACTGTAGCTCTTAAATTGATGTTTCCAATTAACTTCATAAAATGCTCTTTCGACAACTCATAAATTGAATCGAGTGGCAGTTCATCGAAACGATCTAAGCAAACAGCCAAAGAAAGATCTCGTAGCACATTAATATTTAATTTTTGTGCCAGTAACCAAATTTTAATCGCATATATTGGTAACATAAAGTGTCTCTCAAGCCTGTCGGTTATATCTTCTATTAATTTATCTGCTGCAAATAGAATGCCTAATTCCAATAGACCCAAGAGACGATCAAGCTCTTCAAAATCATAACTTGTTGCAGATGTAAATGCAATTTTGTCATGAGTCCAACCAATAAAATCCTATAAAATTATTATGTATCATCTATTTTGGTTGCACAATGAGATTATTCGTGCCGATAAGACCCGATACAATTTTAATATATACATTTGTTTATTAAAAACCAGCGTTTTATAAGTATTTTGATATAACAAATCCATTACACACACAAAAATAACAATGTTTTGTACGCTTAAAAGCGACTTTTTTCTGTAAATACAGCCAAGAATTAGAATGTTCTAACCTGTAGCAAATTCGAGGAAATATCATAGTTGACAATGTGTTCTGTCTGTCCATATTCTAGAAAGTTCGCGGACAAAAGCGCAGCAAAGTACTGACTCTTGTCGATCAATTTTTGCTTCTCAACTTCGAATCGCTCTTCTTCGAGAACCAACGTCACTGTTTCGGGTGGTTTTCCGCTGTTTCCCTCTTTGCTGTTACTTTCCATTGTCAAAACCGCACGTGTTATCAATTAGTAAATATGCATTTAAATATGCTCGCTGATGTAAACACAGAAACAATTGTAAGATTTAGAATAGCATTAAATAGAAGTCGATTAAGTTGCGATGTAGTGAGTCGACGTACACAAAAATAAATAAGCGAGGATTATTAGACTGGGTATCTAACCTTTCCGTTCGGATTCGGCGTTAAACTGTAGGTCCCATGTGCCATTGTGCTATTTTCCCGACGAGTTTTCGTCACGTTCTGCGCAGCACCAAGTTTCCGCCATCTTGAAAATAGTAAAGGCCATTGCACGTAACAAAGTTTTAGTCATAATCGTAAGGCCGTAAGAAAATAGACCAATCACAGTCGATTATTCTCCTTGAGCTCGAAGAATAATCGAGTGTGATTGGTCTATTTTCTTACGGCCTTACGATTATGACTAAAACTTTGTTACGTGCAATGGCCTTAACTGAGATCAGTTACTAGATTCTAGTATCTAGATTAGGTTATATGAATATAAAGTTATATGAATATAAAGTTTTATGAATATAAACAATTGTCTTTAAAATGCCGTCGTGTTCATTTAAAACATGTAAAAATACGTCACGAAAGAATAAAAATGTACGATATTTTTCATTTCCAAAAAATAAAGAAATGATTGAGAAGTGGAAAATATTTTGCAAAGAGAATGTCAATCCAAACAACGGTATGTATAAAGTACTGACAGTTCGTAAATAAAATTTAACAAATTAATAATAACAAAATATAATAAAGTTGATGAAATATATTATTTCAAATTTGTTTATCTAGCTCGGATTTGTTCCCAACATTTCCATTCTTCACAATACAAAGATCGATCCTTTTTACGCGAGTTACTACCGAACTATAGCCCTGTGAAGTCTCGGAAATTAAAATCTGATGCAATTCCAATGGAATTTGCAGAGGATAACGCAACTGTGATAGAAAATGATTTGAGTATGTATATATATATATATATATATATATATATATATATATATATATATATATATATGTAGATAGTACTTTCATTTATGTTAATAGATCTATAAAGTAGACATAAAAAGGCTCCATTGGAAATACAAAAAATTAAGAAGGGCTAATTACGAGCCAAGCGCAGTTGTACTTGCACCAAATTTTATAGATCAATATATTTTATTAATTAAACGTTTCGGTCCGACGATTTGGACCATCCTCAGTGAAATAGTGATGATAAAAAGCTATACGTGAGCTCCACATTCGGTTTTTAATAGATTTATGTTTCAAGTCATTGTATTCATAATGTTTAAATAATAATGCTGTTCTTTATACAATATATTGAATATGTTTTAAGGGACAGATGTAAGAGAATGTACACACGTTGCTACAGACTCTGAGAGTTACATCAAACTCTGAGAGTTTTGCGATATCGATGCTTGCAAGTGAAATCACAAATGAACCATCATGCTCTGTGACTCAAGTCGCATCGAGCTCTGAAACTCGTGATACACCAAACTCTGCAACTCCGGTTGCATCATGTTCTATAAACAGTGATAACTTTAGTAAATAACTTTAAGGTTTAGTACTTCTATTATATGCATGATTTATTTGTTGCTTAGATCTCTATTACTTAACTAAATTTTTAGTAAAGTTTAGTTTTATTTATTTATTTTTATATCTTTTCATCGTGAAGGTTCAGCACAAGTTCTTTTTAATGAAGATGACATACAGAAATTAATGCGGGAAAATGCAGATTTGGTTCACCAAAATAAAATCCTCCAAAAAAAGTTGTTCAACTGGATGAAATTAATAAACGGCATAAGAAGAAGATGAAAAATATTAATAAATTGCACGAACAGGAGATGAAGAACAAATTGCAAGAGATGTTAAGTCCTTATTTCACACCTGGACAAATAACACTTTTAATGAATCCTACGCAAAAGAAAACTCGTTGGTGTTCAGAAGATATTGCTGCTGCAATATCATTGAGGAGCGTAAGCCCGAAAGCTTACAGATATTTGCGAAAAACCAAAAAAATTCCTCTTCCAGCACTGTCAACCCTTCGAAAGTGGGTAGCATCATTTAACGTTGATGAAGGAATTCTTAATGATGTTATGCTGATTATGAAATATAAAGGTAAAAACATGACAGAGTTTGAGAAGGCAACGGTGATCTGTTTTGACGAAATTCATTTGTCAAATCAAATGGCGATTGAAAGAAGGCAGGAGAGAGTTATTGGTCCTCATAAAAAATGCCAAGTTGTAGTAGCTCGTGGCTTATTTAAGAAATGGAAACAGCCTGTCTTCTACGATTTTGACCAAGATCTTACTAAAGAATTATTATTTAAAATAATTGTTCAATTACATAACAGTGGCTATACCGTGTTTGGAATAACCTTTGATATGGGGCCATCAAATCAAAAGTTAATAAAAGAATTAAAAATTAATGTAATGGAAAATGAGGGTAAAACATACTTTGAGCATCCATGCGATGAAAATTTAAAGATTCATGTTTTCATCGATGCTCCTCATTTAAGGGGGAATATGCAGTCAGAGGCGCAAAAAAAGAGAGATTTTCTCGAATTTTTTTTAGGTAAACGTATTAACTTTTTTATTCAGAAACTTTTACATGATATTAATATATGTTTAGCGAACTTTTTGTATTTTTTTTTAGTAGAAAATAATAGTTATTATTACTTTGGCGAATATTTTAATACAACTCCTAAAAAGAAAGTAGCATCCCGGTGGACATCATATCTCGAGACAGGATTATCGGAAATCAAAAAACCAAAAAGATTTCGTTAGTAGATGACTTTATCTTCCGTGTAACGAAGGATTTCGAGAAAAATTGAATTTTGAATTTTTTAGAGAACTTTGAAGTTCGAGTCACGATTTTTACTAAAAAAATTGACCATTTCATTTTTGTAAAACAAGTTCTAATCGTTGAAAAAAAAAATCCTTCGTCCGGAAGCTTAATATGTATAAAAGAAGTGTGTAAAATTTCAAAAAGATCGGTGCAGTAGATTTTGAGATATCGTGTCCATCGACTTTGAAAATGTAGTTTTGAGAAAAACGCGTTTAAAGTTTTCAGTATGAATAAAACCATAACGGACGGTCGGGGCTTCTAAACGCTCTCACTCTTACAATTTTGCTCGGATCGACTTGAAATTTTGGGACAACATTCCTAAGATACTATACTTTAATATAAAAAAATTAAAAAAAATTCGATTTTTTCGAATTTCTGACTGCATATTCCCCCTTAATGAAATTACTTCGAAATCATTTTTTGGATTCCGGACTACATGTAAATGGACATTTTGTGACTTCGGCACCCTTGGAAAGACTACTTGAAATTAATAGTGGGGATTTGAAAATTGCATTTAAGCTATCGCGTATTCATTTAGACGTCCAAGGAACGCAACGACAAAATATAAAACTCGCAACTCAGATTTTCTCTGCAACAAATGCATCTGCAATTGAGTGGTGCGGTTTATGAGGATTTATGGATAATTGTCCAGAATGGGTTGAAACTGCTGCATTCTTAAAAATGTTCAACGACTGGTTTGACATTTTTAATAGCGTTTGTAAATACGGAGATTATTCTGGACGAAATGCATATGGTGTTGATCTTGTGCAGCAAAATAATATTCTTACCAAAGTCACGTCAACAATTAAACATATGAAAGTTGGTAATCGACAGAGTTTGCTTCCTTTTCAAAAAGGAATTCTCTTAAGTAATTCGTCATTACAAAATCTGTATTGTGATTTAAAGAAGAAATTTCATTCAGAAATGTCATATGTAATTACAAGTCGATTAAACCAAGACATAGTGGAAAATTTGTTCGGCTATATACGATCAATGGGAGCAGCAAACGATAGACCCACGGCATTAGATATTCACTATAGACTTCGTTGGTACATATTGAGGAAGCATTCAACGGACTTCTTCACACAAGGAAGCAATACCACTGCTCATGACTCAACCATGGACGAAATGTGTCTTACAAGTGGCATTGATTTTGACTCTAACGTAATGTCACCGACCGACGATGATGTTGAGTTTAACATTGGCAATGTCACCGAATTTCAAAACAATTTACCTGATGATTGTGAAGAAAATACTTTTTATGATGAAAATGCTGATTGTGGTAAGTTTCCTAAGTAACACATCGCAGTCAAAATGACATTATTCTATCACCCAATATTATGTCATTTTTTGAACAATATGATGTCAAAATAATATTATTTTAACTGCAATATGTTATTAGGGTTATATCTTATATATAATAATAATTAATACATTTTTATTATTAAGTGTTAGGTATGTTTATGTAATATTGTGGTAAGACAATTGTAGATTAATTTGTAGCATAATATATATTATTCTAATTAATTCATAATTTAACGTCACATGATACTTTAAGGTAATATTTTATTCTAATTAAATTGTACTTTCAATTAGAATGGTAGTTTAATTATATTGTAAGTATACTGATATATAATACTGTTGTTAAGAGAATTTCAATTTCAATTGTATATAATTAGTCTTACTTTGTAATTATTATAATTATTAATTGTGATTGTATTATTAATATTTTAATGCAATACATTCTCTATTGTACATTAAAGTTTAAACTTATCATCTAAAATTGTATTATTGCAAATACAAATGCTTAGAGTTGTTTCAGTGAACTAATCAATTAGAAAATTTTATGTTAAATTGGACAATTAGCGACGTAGGCAATCAAGTCCCACTTATATAAATATATGAAATTATTATAAATAAATTGAAAATTGAAATTAATTGTCAAATAAATAAATTAAAATATGAAGTTTTCAAACCGGGTTTCCAATGTAATATACATGCATGTTTATCCTTCCATCTTTTATTTCAGATCCAAGTAGTAGTACTTTCTACTTTTAATAATTATTCTCCCACTCCTGAAGAACTGAAATTTTAATTTTGAGTTAAGCCCATAAAGAGCTATGCCTAAGATATATTTACCTACATCCTATAATATTGTCACAAGTCTATATACAAAATCTACTGCACGGGACGGATCGGAGTGTCGTTATTCTTTTAAGGAGGTTCGGGTGCTTCATCGGGCGGAGTAGTGAGACGCGGGGGGTCCTAAGGACAATTTGGCAACAATAAACTAGCGTTTGAAATAGTGGGAGTTAATTGACATTGCCCGATTGCTCGCCGCGTGTATAGTGCGTGCTGCTGCTTCAAGCGTTAATTAACCTTAATTAAAAATGACTGATAAACAATACAAATGGAATATTAAAATTTCATGAAACTGGCTAGTGGCTACATTTTTTTGTAGCACCTGAACCTCCTTAAACCGATTATGTTGCGGTTTCCTGGATGTATAATACAATGTTATAAATAAATTGACAAGTGGATCACAACAGATCTTTTCAAGAAACAGTATAAATTTTATTATAACAAAATATCAAAATTGTAATTGCGTTACTTTTATCTCACAATTTAAAAAAATTGAATCAAATTTGTTTTTCCTCTTTTCTGAAAACTGTGAATTTTTTTTTTTTAGTTGTGACAGTATTCTTCTCGAGGTGTGATATGTCGTTAAATTGTTTAATAAAATTCTAAGACTTCGTTACTTTAAAGATCGCTCATTTTATTCTGACACATATAACCAGGCTACCAGACTTGAAAAACCTTACACAATTGAAATTACTTGCTTTTCATTCATTCGTCTCTCACCTATAACCTACATTACACCACGTGTTCAACTACTGACTCTACTCTCTCGACTCTTGGGCTCTTGCACTCTCGACTCGATCCTCGATCAGCACTTCTGGACACAGTGCACACAGGATGCGGAATCGCTTGCCGCTCGGCAAGGAGCGATGCGGTAGCCAATTAACGTGCCGTTTCTTCGTAAAGGACTCCGAATTTTGAAGGCTTATGTTTGGATTATGATTTAGTCAATATTTCTCCATTAATTGCATGAAATTGTAAAATGTTTTTCTTAATTTTTAATTAAAAAGAATTTTTTTTGGGACAATTCTCAAAGTGAATGGCGTTGGAAAAAAATAAGAAGGATGAAATACTTTGGAAATTGGAATAAATACTCGACGTTCTCGTACTCGAGAACTCGATATTATATATAATAGTAAAGGCTCATAAGATTAGAAATCAATCGAAGAAAGATGGAGCGTGGAGCCGTAACAAGGTGTTGGTGTTCATATATTCTATACTTTTTTAAGTAAAGAAGAACGAATTGTAATGTACATACTGTACATATACATATATTCCAACTTAATAGACTGCGCGCCGATTATTTGTCGGACTTGAAACACAGCTATCTTGGAAAATTAATACCCTTCCCTCCCCGGAATTAAATCGACACGATTTAATCATTGAAAAAACTGTAAAGAATTTATTGCGAAAAATATTACCTCAGCCAGGATTCGAGCCTGGAACCTCCCTCATTCCGTGAAGAGCGTCGTACCAATTTGACTACCGAGGCATGTGATGGTAATATTCCTCGCAATAACCAGTTAATAATAAACTTGAAGAAACGCATATCAAAAATGATATTTATCTGAATATACAAGGTTTAGAATACCCTACTCTTATTTCTAAACACTTACTCCCAAAATTTGTTTTCTTTTCAATTTTAGAAGAAAATGACAATAAAATGTGTATGGTCTTGAGGGGGACAAATAATGATAAAATCGATTTCCGAAAAATTCTATTGTTTACGGTCACGTAAAAGTCACCTTTAAAATTTTTAATGAAATACTCCATTTTTACAGAATTTTATAGTTGATGTTGAGACGTTTCCAAAGGTCTATAATTAATTAATAGTATTGTTGAGAACTTGAGGAGATATGATATCGCGTATTTTGCGATGTCATACGATCACATCTCCGCAAGTTTTCTCAACAAAAATATTGACTGTTTTATAGGTCTTTGGAAATGTCTCAACATCAGCTACAAAATTCTGTTGTCAAAAATGGGGATGTTCCATTTATAAAATTGAAAGTGGCTTCCACGTTAAAAAATAGATTTTCTGGATTTTTATTTAGATCAATATCTCTCCTCCTCTTTCTATCTTACAAACATATCGAATCTTTAAATAGATATTTAATCAATCGTACAAATCAAATATAATCCACGTTTGTCGAGTGCAAGTGAGCTGGATGTAGTAGATTAAAAAATCTTCTACCTGAGTTCTTGGTTAAGATCAAAGAACTGAACTTTCTTGGATCTCGAATAGGAATACTATGCAAATGTAACGGACTTGAGTCGCGTATTACGTGATCCATACATAATAGTTGAGTTGGTTCGCCATACTCGCGAAAGAATGGACTTAGAGCGAAGGAATATCCACAGACTGTTTTACTAAATAAGTGGTAATGACATTTCGGGTCTATTTTGTCTTTCTGACTTTCTCCTCCATTGATTGAGTAAGGTAAAGTCTTCATTATACGATTACAACCTTCCATGTTGCACGTGTCTGTAATAGTTTTTAAAACCAACTCCTCTCGGTCAACAATATCTGCAAAATACACTAATGTGAACTTTAAGTTTCCTCTACATCAACTGATAAATTGTAATATTTACCAATGTAACATGGCATAGTTTGAAGCGTCAAAACTGGCACATCGGCAGATGGTTCAGAATTACGAATATTCCAAGAATATTCGCTTTTCCATACATTTTCATCAGGAAAATAGATATCGATATAAGGCATAAATTGATACATAATTAACATATCATTAAAAATAATATGTTCAGGAACACTGGTAAAGCCAATTATAGGTAACTTCGCACCTGAGGTCCACGTACCTATGTATTGTACAAATACAAAAGCAAAATATAATAAAATCTTTTTTAACCGATAAAGATAACGCAGGCATATAGGGCTTAAAGAGGAGGCAAGAAAACTGACAAAGCAAGAAAAGAATTGGCAGGGCTGACTCTTGTATATTGAATAAACAAGGATGGTACTTATTTTAAAGCTTTTAAATAATAAATTTCGAGTTTATATCATTAACAATAATAACTAATTTTGAAACATAATTTTTTAATAATTTTTTTTATAAAAATACTCTTGAGTTTATTTAAGTAATTATAGAGTTGCAGTGAGTTGGGTTAATTAAATATTGTAAAATTTACATTTTTTAAATGCAGTCTTAATTAATGTTTAAACTTTAAACAAATTTAAAAAACAAAAAATAAACCTTTTAATTTAAGTATTAAATAAATATTAAGTAATATCAACTAAGTTAGTTAAATAAACCAAACAATATTTTTAACCCCTTGGCTGTTAGGCAAAAAAATGCTTAAAATGGGTTAAAAATGCTTTTGACAAATCAGTTAATAAAATTATTACAAAGGTGATTTCTGAGAGTTTTTTGAGTCACTGAATCTAAATGAGAACTTTTCGAGTTATGAGTCTTCAAAGTTATACCACGTGCAGATTAGTTTAGTAATACTAAACTTTAGTGGATTTCCACCGTGTGTGTGTGTGTGTGTGTGTGTGTGTGTGTGTGTGTGTGTGTGTGTGTGTGCGTGGACGTGCGCGCGCGTGCACACTCTCGCCTGTGTTTGTAGATAGTTATAAATGCTCATTATTTTATTAAATGTTTAAATTGATGTCCTATTTGACTGTTTTCCAAGCGAACGTAAAATGTATTTAAAACGTTTTTCAAAATTTCTAGTACAATAAAATTTAAAATATTTAATTTCTTTTGTTTTAATCATCCCTATTTATATAGGTTCCGTTTCACCCTACTTTCCAATGTCAAGTAGCAGAACAGCATCAATTTGCACATTTTATAAAATAATGAATGAATATCCATAACCATTTACAAACACGAGCGAAAGCGCGCACACACGCATGCACGCATACGTGCAAACACGTATACATATACACATGCATACGTACATACCCAAGGGGTGTAAATCCAACAGAGAAATCTCTACGTGGTACACTTTGTGTAATGTTAAAGCTGGCGATACTTAAACTTTGAAGACTCATAGCTCGGAAGTTCTTATCCAAAAAAGGTTTGTTTTAAAATGTCACCACTTTAGCTACATAAATAAACATGCAATAAAAAATAAAGATTCTGATTTCAAATTTTCATGTTAATCTTGACGGGGCCGATTCAAGTAATCCAAAACTCAAATACATATCACCAGCTAACAGATCTTTTTAAACCATATATCATTTTTGTTTAAAACATTTTCGTAATAAACCAAAATTTTCTAAATAATTGGCAGTTCTGAAACTTTTAGAAACAAATTATATACTGATCTTTGTTAAAAAATTATTATACACAGTTGGAAAATTTGTGTTAAATATAACATAAATCTCATGTCCCAAACGGTCCACTCAAATTTTTGTGTTAATTTAACATAGATGTGTCAAGTTAAATGGTAACACCAATACTATGGAAAATATTTTAACAGAAAGGAAATGTGAGTCTGTTTGTAATTTGAGGTTAATTATGTGTACAGTTAACATAACTTTTATGTTGAAGTTAAGATTATAAGATAAAATCAAACTCTTTTTCCATAAATTTTTATTTCCACTTCTGTTATAGAGTAAAATCAATACTTTTTTCCTGTAAATTTTAACACATTTAGTAAATACGTTTAAATTGTGTTACTTTAACATATTTTTTAAATTATTTTAATAATTTTACATTTTAAAATTTGTTAAGTTCAATTAACATAGCAAGCATATGTCAAATCTACACATATATGTGTTAATTATTTTACACAAAAATTGTAATGGACCTTTTTTAACAAAAATACACAAAATGTATACATATATACTTAGGTAAATCGTTACATGAATGAATTGCACATGATATTAATGAAATGCACATTGTATGTGTAAGTTGCACAATTAAAATTACCTGTATGGATATTATAGATATCAACAGTATTCAGTTTTTTTCCATCCTGTCCCACACCGCCTACAAGCAGCAATTTGTTTTTCAAAAACACAACAATCATATGTCTTCTCTCAACTGGCATCCTAAAATGTTTGTAAACAATTTTAACAGATTCTATGTATTCAATTACTTATCTATTTATTCTTATCATTTATCTAATCGTTAACATATTTACTCTGTCTCAAGAAACCATCTCTTAGATATCAAAGAATAACGCCATATATTTTTGTTAATTTTTCCTGAACCAATACCATATTCTCCGCCACAAAGATATAAATCGTATCCTTAAAAAATGATCACATAAAATAATAATTAAGTAAATAAGACAAAACTATTTTAGATAGGATATAATAAAAAACAGATTGTGCATACTTCTGGCAGTGATTTGCATTCCTTCAAGAGTTCTACCAAGGCGGGAACAACGTTTAATAATTTCTGGAGGATATTTGAATGAAGTTAGCTCAAAAAAATTATTACCATCCCAGCAATGAACATATTGTTCACGGTTATTATGTTCACAAGATGCAATACCGTGTAAAATTTTTGCTTCTTTGTTCTCTATATTTTCTAATGGTACTGTAAAACCCTAAAAGAGAAATTTTATTATTAGAATTGTAGTGCATTAATGTATAATAGAATATAATAGCATGATAAGAAAACAAAATAAACATATTTAAAAATAAACTAAATCGGAGAGGGGGCCCCTTTTATGTATAACTTTTATGTATAAATACCAAAATAAGAATATGTGGGAGATATATATGTATACCTTGGAGCTAGAAATCTCCATTTTAGTTGCAATATATTAGAGGTAAAAGTTTACAGTTCTGTCTATTTCTAACAGTATATTACTCTAAATGTTATTTTTGAATATAACATACTCACTTGATGATGGTTCATCCATTTGTGTGTGATTTTTCGCAAATAAGACTTTGTAGCTCTTACATTAACGTTTCCAATTAACTTCATAAAATGCTCTTTCGACAACTCATAAATTGAATCGAGTGGCAGTTCATCGAAACGATCTAAACAGACAGCCAAAGAAAGATCTCGTAGCACATTATTCAATTCTTGTGCCAGTAACCAAATTTTAATGGCAAAAATTGGTGACAAAAAGTCTCTCTCAATCCTGTTGGTTGTTTGATTTACTAAGTTATCTACTCCAAATAGAACGCTTAATTTCAACAGACCCAAGAGACGATCAACCTCTTCAATGTCACAAATTGGCGCAAGATCAAATACAATTCTGTCCTCGTAAATCCAATTAATGAAATCCTACAAAATTATTATGTCTCTATTTTGTATGCAATAAGATTATTCATGCCGATAAAATCTGATGCAATTTATATACATATTTGTTAACGAAACTTCCGAAAACGTCCATGCTCTGCAGCCAAGGGCTGTGTGCAAACGTGTTTCTCGGATAAGCATTTAAAATGACTGTACAATAATACATAAGACATAAGAAAAAGATGTGAAAAAATATTTAAAAAGTTGCTAAACTTTGGAGTCGCAAAAAATCCTTTTGGTACATGTCTTTTTTATCTAAAAGGAACTTATTCACAAAGTTTCACCTAAATCGGAGCATGGACGTTTTCAGAAGAACAACCTATTTGTTTATTAAAAACATGCATTTTGTTAAGAATTTTGATATAACAAATTTTTTACACAAGAAACAAAAAAACAATGTTTTATACGTTCAAGAAACGACTTCACAGTTGTAAACACAGACAAGAATTAAAATTTGCTTACCTGCAGCGAAATCCGGGAAATATTATAGTTTATAACGTGTTCTGTTTGTTCATGTTCAATGAAGTTCGCGGACCAAAGCGCAGCAAAATACTGACTCTTGTTGATCAATATTTGCTTCTCAACCTCGAATTGATCCTCTTTGAGAATCAATGTCACTTTTCCGCACATTTTATTGCTGTTATTTTCTATTGTAAAATCGTACAGGTTATCAAATATAGGAATTAAAATATGTATGCCATGTTCGCTGAAATAAACGCAGAAATAGTTACACTACTTGCTTTCCCGTTCTTTCGTTTCTCATCTACCTACATGTATGGCACCAGTAACACCACGTGTTCAAGTTCTGACGCTACTCTCTCGACTGTTGATGGGCTCCTGGATTCCTCAACTCTTCAGAACTACTGCACACAAAACGCGGAAAAGCTGGCCACGTGGCGAGAAATCATGCGGTAGCCAATCAACGTGCCGTTTTTCCGAAAAGGCTCTAAATAGAGTCCAATTTGTAAAAAATAAGTTGTTAAAAAAAATTATTTTCATGAGCCTTATATTTGTACAAATTGAATGGAATGACTTTAGAACGATATTTTAACAATGTAATTTTTCAATAAAAATTATTAAAACTGCTTATAAAAGGAGAGGGGATAAAACGCGCTGTGATTGGCTGTGAATGTCATTATTCAGTAATTTCAAACTGTTGCTATGATATTTTATATATTTACGTATTTACCCGATTGTTTTGTTGCAATGTGGCAAATAATTAACACGGGATTTGTTAAGGCACAGTCGGATAACTTACCGGTATTAATGGTAACGGTATTAATGGTTTCCGACTTTTTTGCTGAAAGTGATGTGTTCAATATCGCAGAAACTCGTGGTGTAAAAGCTAAGAAGTAAGTATAATATTTTTAAAAACTTGTAATAACAGGAAATAAATAGTAAAATTTATAGATATATGCATTTAAATATGCTCGCTGAGATAAAAGTAGAAACAATTGTAAGATTTAAAATAGCGTTAAATAGAAGTCGGTTAGGTTGCGATGTAATGAGTCGACGTACACAAAAATAAATAAGCGAGGATTATTGAAAGTTAGACTAGGTAGGAGGAAGTCTTCGCATTTTGGACAAAGGCAGTATATAGGGAATACAAATAGAGTTGAGTCACAGAGAGAAGTAGACATAGAATTTGAGACGGAGGAGGTAAGGTGCGCGTAAAGAGAAAAAGGATCGGATGGAATCAATCGTCTGGAAGTTAATTGTAAGGACGAGAGATTGTCCACAAATACGTCGCACCCCGAGAAGAACACTGTCACAACTAAAAAATTTCAATTTTGAGTTAAGCCCATAAAGAGTATTCCTACGTCCTATAACATAATATTATTACAAGTCTATATGCGAAATCCGCTGCACGGGTCAGAAGTGTCGTTATTCTTTTAAACTAGTTTTGTTGCGGTTTCCTGGATGTAGTTTCCAGGATGATATAGTGTCATAAATAAATTAACAAGTGAATCACAACAGACTTTTTCAAGAAACAATACAAGTTTATTATAACAAAATATCGTAATTGCGTTAGTTATTATCTTTACAATTCAAACAAATTAAATTAAATTTGTTTTTTCTCTCTCCTGAAATCTGTGAATTTTTGAGTTGTGACAGTATTCTTCTCGGGGTACGATATGTTGTTAAATCGTTTAATAAAACTTTAAGACTTCGTTACTTTAAAGATCGCTCGTTTTATTCTGACACATAACCAGGCTTGCAGACTTAAAAACTTTACACAATTGAATTATTTGCTTTTCATTCATTCCTCTCTCATCTATCTATATTGCACCACGTGTTCAACTACTGACGCTACTGTTTCGACTCTTGGGCTCCTGCATTCGTCAACTCCTCAGCACTTCTGCACACAGTGCACACAGGATGCGGAATCACTTGCCGCTCGGCAAGGAACGATGCAATAGCCAATTAACGTACTGTTTTTCCGGAAAAATTCCGAATTTTGAAGGCTTATGTCCGAGTTATTATGATTTAGTCATTATTTCTCCGGGTTGCATGAACCATCCCAGCAATGAATATACTGTTCATGGTTATGTTCACAACATATAATACGGTGTAAAATTTTTACTTTCTTACTCTCAATGATAAGTATTTAAAGAAACTGTAAAATCCTGCAAAAAAAAGAAATTTTATTATTTGTAGAATTGTAATGCATTATAATGTATAATAGAATATAATAGCATAATAAGAAAATAAAGTAGAGATGTGTGGGAGATATATATTGTATGCAGAGTAGTCTTGAAATAGTTGGTCAAAATCAGAGATTGGATTGGGCTCGTTATAAAGATAAAAAGAATTCCCATAAACGTTAGTCCAAAAATGTATCCCGCAGGAGTTACGACTTATTTAATTACTAATACCTGATTCAGAAAAATAAAATTAAGAAAAAAAAGAGAAAAAACTTTGTTTTTATTTAAATTTATTGAGAATGTCCACCATTAACTAGTGTAGATTGTTGTGCCGCGCCATGGATAATATCTCAGGGCCGGCACAGGGTTTCATTGATCCGCCGGATGGAGAAAGGACAACTCTCGAAACTTATTTGCAGAGGCATTTAATAAGAAATATACTCTTGGTACACTTGGATTACTTATTCACTGACTCGGGTGGAGTACTATGAACTGAACAATTACACGGTCTACACGCGGTTCGCGCTCGGATCTTGGACTGCCCGCCGCTTATCGAAAGGGCGGGCTTTTTATTGCGCTCGGCGTTACTTCCTTATTGCCGACTCAGCTGTCAGCGCTTTTGGTTCCGGGATCGGGTCAGTTACCTGGCGACCCGGAATGCCACCTCAGGTATATTTGTCATCGCGACTTCCCCCTCACAACAAGGTGTTTTGGGCAGACTCTTGTCTGCTCTAGAGTGAGACACGAAATATCGTCTGCGTCGTAATTCGTAATGTTGGCGAGCCTTCTCGAAGTTTGCCAGCAATATAGAAGTATTACATATACTTATGATATGTATATCTTGGAGTTAGAAATCTCCATTTTATTTGAAATATATTGGAGGTAAAGATTTACAGTTCTATCTATTTCTAATATATCACTCCGAATGTTATTTTTAAATATAATATACTCACTTGATGATAGCTCATCCAAACGTGTGTAATTAGTCGCAAATAAGACTTTGTAGCTTTTACATTAGTGTTTCCAATTAACTTCAGAAAATTTTCCCTCGACAATTCACAAATTGAATCGTATGGCAGGTCAAGGAAACAATCTAAGCAAAGAGCCAAAGAAAGATCTCGTAGCACGTTAATATTCAATTCTTGTGCTAGTGACCAAATTTTAATCGCATATTGTGGTGACATAAAGTGTCTGACAAGCTGATCGGTTATATCTTCTATTAATTTATCTGCTGCAAATAGAACGCTTAATTCCAACAGAATCAAGAGGCGATTAAGCTTTTCAAGCTTGTTAAGCAAGACAAATCGTGACTTTTCAAAATCGTAACTTAACGCAGATGTAAATACGATTTTGTCATAATGAATCCAATCAATGAAATCCTACAAAATTATTATGTCTTTATTTTATAGTTGCACAATGAGGTTATTCATGCCGATAAAATCTGATGCAATTTCTATGTACATTTAGAGGGGTTAAAGCCATAGTGTAAGTCAATTTTTTTGACCACTTTTTTTCTTCTTTTTTCAACATATCTGCATGTGTAGACTGCATCTATGAACTTAACTCGATAGGTTAAAAAAAGTGACTTACACCACTATGGCTTTAACCCCTCCATTTGTTTATTAAAAACGTGATTTTATTAAGAATTTTGATATAACAAATCCTTTACACAAGAAATAAAAAAAAACAACGTTTTATGCGTTCAAAAAACGGTTTTATAGTTGTAAACACAGACAAGAATTAAAATTTGCTTACCTGCAGCGAAATCGGGGAAATATCATAGTTGATAACGTGTTCTGTCTGTTCATATTCTGAAAAGTTCGTGGACAGAAGCGCAGCAAAATACTGACTCTTGTCGATTAGTTTTTGCTTATCAACTTTAAATTGGATCTTTTTGAGAATTAATGTCACTTTTTCACGCGGTTTCCCATTTTCATTGCTATTATTTTCCATTGTAAAATCGCATATGGCATCAAATTATAGGATCTCAATTAAGTGCGCCATGTCATGCTCGCTGAAGTAAACGCAGAAACAATATAATTACACTATTTTTTTTCATTCATACGTCTCGCATCTAGGGTGAACTGACCAGTGAATGAACAATCAAGCGGCGTCTCCTATTTATTAGAGACGTGAAATAAAATTATGATCCGTATCACTTTCAGCATCAATGTAGTTGATTCAATATATCATACTGATTATTAAAAAAAATATTAAAGGTGCTTTCAGAATAAAACATTTAGAAAATAAATGGAAAAGTGACAAAAAGACCGATATATCAGTGCAAATGAACAGAATTGCCAGTAAATGAATGGCTGCTTACCATCAATGAATGAACATGTATTCCATGTAGATACATACCTACTAATGTATATAGATGTCTTAATAATTAAAGTTAAATATTATTAAGTTAAATATTTAATAATCACAGAATGTTATTTTTGCACTGGAATAATACTATAAACCTATGTATTATAAAGCTAATCTAACCTAACCTAACATAAAGCTTTTTTGGCTTCTTGACTCTCGAGAATAGTTTTATCTCGAATCGGGAATTAAAGTAACTTTACTTCTTTTCAGTCTCAGAATTATCCAATTCCTTTTTCTGACGTAGACTTACTAGTTACTCTTTTTTTATTTTTTGGAATAATTTGATCAACATTTACAGCAGGATCTTCTGTGGTTATTAAATCATATGTAGCTAGGGACGTTTTTTTTTTTAATTAAAAATGTCAATTTATTTATTACTATATATATATATATATATATATTACCTAATTACCAAAATAGAGCCAAAAAATTACCAAAATGTTCATTCACTGGGAAAAGGTTAGAAAATCACACCAGTGAATAGACATCATTATATTTAGCATATTTTTACAAATTTACAGAAAAATGTTTGACAAAATAAAATATTGACTCTATCTTTACTTATATGATGCGATATTCACCCTCGAAAATCAATTATAACGCTTATCCAAATGTAAAATCGCAACCTTCGCAAAATTAACCTCTTAGTAGCTTGCACGCCATAAGCATGAAAATACTTCTCTTTAAGTGGACACTTTCATCTTTATAACTGTGATATTGATCTCAACGTAATCTGTGAATTTTTCTCTTAATTTTCATCACAAAATCATTTATCTTCGACTCATGATTTTTTTCATATTTAAAATATAAGTGATTTTGTTCATTTACTGGACCCCGTTCATTCACTGGTCGGCTTACCCTACCTAGGCTGCGTTTGAAAACTTCACTCGGGTGCACACCAGCGTCGTTCTGTCTTTGTTCAACTTTTAGTGAATAACAAAGATAGAACGACGCGGTGTGCACCCGAGTAAAGTTTTCGAACGCAGTCCTATCTACATATATGGCACGAGTAATACCACGTGTTCAACTACTGACGCTACTGACTCGACTGTTGGGCTCTTGCGCGCCTCAATTCCTCAGAACTTCTGTGTACAGGTCGCGGAAACGCTGGCCACGTGGTGAGAAATCCGGTAGCCAATCAACGTGCTGTTTTTCCGCAGAAGAAATTTTTCCGAATTTTGAAGGCTTTATGTCTGGATTCCGATTTGGTCATTATTCCTAGGGGTTGTATGAAATTGTAAAACATCTTACTTAATTTTTAATTTAAAAATAAAAATTAATTTGGTCAATTTTCAGGGTGAATGGCGTTGTAAAAAACCGAGAAGGATGAAATTGGAATAAATAATCGACGTTCCGAACTCGATATTATATACTTTACAATTGTTGCATTCAGTAGAGAAAGTAGCTTAGTGAGTGTTTAGTTATTGTCTGTGACTGAAGAATTAAGCCTTAAATTTTAAATAATGGATTTTTTATTTATAGGAAATTTAATTCTCTACAAAATTGTCTATGTGCAATTTTGCTGTATCTCAAACGATTTTCGCAGCATTTTGAGTAAAAGTTCAAAAGAATTCAATTTTTTATAGTTTTTATTTCTTTTTTGCAAAAACGAGCGGGATTGACGAATCACAAAATTGATATGTTTATCAGTGCTATTTGCTATCGAATGGCATATAAATTAAGCTTCCGAATTTAAATTCGATTTAAAACCGTAAATGATTGTCATAATAAGGGAGTATAGTAAAAAAAACTTTTGACGCCGTTTTTGTTATTAAACGTTAAATAAGATATGTTTTCCACTCATTGTCAGTTAAACATAAAAAGAGACAGAGAATCAAAACCATCATAAATGTGTCTCTGCGCGCGCGGGCGGAGCAAGAAAAGAGAAATCAAGAAAAAGAGTCAGAGTAATAATGTACTTGAATTTACTGTTAACAATAATCGTGAGCCTGTGTTTTAAAATTTGTTCTCAATACACTAATTCTTTACACTATGTAAGGTAAATGTATCAATGCCTGGACACGTACCTATGTCTGGACATTTTTAACATTTTAGTCCTTAAATAAGTTATAGGGTAACTGGGGGGAATATGCCAGTGTGGGGAATGCCACTCGTTATGTTTAACAAAGCTACGACCAGGAGCGTTGTTGTAAATACTGTAAAATTGTTGAAAATATTATATCTGACGTTTTGCCCAAGTTTTACTTACTTCCTGTCAGTATTATAGTTTTTATAGGGTAAGTACAGTATGGCAAGTATGACAACGTGCTTTTTAGAATTTTCTTAGTGTTTTATATAAGATATTCTTCAAGAGCATTACACTACCCAGCTAACACAATAGCAAAACTGCTTAGCATTTGGCATCAATCTGCCGTCAATATGTCCGGAAAATATATTTACCGAACATATTGACGGCAGATTGATGCCAAATGCTAAGCAGTTTTGCTATTGTGTTAGCTGGGTATTTTTAACTCGATCAGCTTGTCGTTCTATTAATATTGGTTAGGATGAAAGTATTCAGTACGTCACCGATTTGTTTTACTGGCAATCGTATAATACAGGCTCATTATAATATAAAACTGCATCTTGGGGAAATATGCCACTACTTAGATAGGGGTAAAATGCCAGTACCGTTTACAGCTTCCTAACCTACTAGCAATAGCTGTAAACAGTATAAATAAATATTTTGCCGTATAAATATTGAAAAAATGTTGAAGAAATGATTTAAAAATGTTGAAAAATGTTGAATAAACACGTTTATTTCATGCGCTAAGAATATTATAAGCTACGTACTTAATATTTTGCAAAATATTGCATTTCGAATAATTCAGACTACTTGTAGCACACAGAGTACTATTGAAATGCAAAGAAAGTAATAAAAATATTCTTTTACATGTTTTTAGACAAGAATGCCCTTCTAAAGTTAAATTACTATACATGTTTGTATATGTGGCATATTACCCACATGGGTGGGTAATATGCCACTTTGCAACACTTTTGTATTTCTTTCTTTTTAATAGTAAACAATCAAAATATTTCATTAAAACCATATATAAATAACAGATAAAAGAAGAAAAAAGAAGACCAGTATGCAAAGATACCTCAAAAAGAAAGAGAAATAGGAAAAAAATCATATTTTTCTTAAGTGTGGCATATTCCCCCGAGTTACCCTAACGCAAATTAAAATCAAAGAATCAAAGATAAAATATTTTTCTTTTATTATATTTTTTATTTTAATTCGTGTTATAATTATTTAAAAACTAAAATGATAAAAATGTTCAGACATAGATCTTAACAGCCTTAAGTGTCCCGACATTGGTACCTTAAGGCCATTGCACGTAACAATGTTTTAGTCGTAATTGTAATAAGGCCGTAAGAAAATAGACCAATCACAGTCGATTATTCTCCTCGCGCTTGAAAAATAATCGAGTGTGATTGGTCTACTTTTTACGGTCTTACGAAAAATCGGAGATAATCAATCGGCGAAAAAGGAGTTGAGACTTCCTTTTAATAGTTAATTGTAAGGACGAGGGACTGTCCACGAATATATCGCATTCTGAGATAAATACTGTCACAACTCAAAAAATTTCAATTTTGGAGTTAAGCTCATAAAAAGTATACCCAAGATGTTACGTACCTACGTCCTATAATATTGTCACAATACAAGTCTATATGCAAAATCGTAATCGCGTTAGTTATCTCACAATTCAAAAAAATTGAATTCAATTTGGTTTTCCTCTCTCCTGAAAACTGTGAATTTTTGAATTGTGACAGTATTCTTCTCGGAGTGTGATATGTCGTTAAATCGGTCGTTTAATAAAACTCTAGTAATTTGATCGTTACTTTAAAGATCGTTGGTTGTTTTATTCTGACACATAATCAGGCTTAAAAACTTTACACAATTGAATTATTTGCTTTTTATTCATTCCTCTCTCATCTACCTATATTGCACCACGTGTTCAACTACTGACTCTATATACTCTCTCGACTCTTGGGCTCTTGCACTACTCTCAACTCCTCAGCACTTCTGCACACAGTGCACACAGCATGCGGAATCGCTTGCCGCTCGGGCTCGGCAAGGAGCGATGCGGTAGCCAATTAATGTAACGTTTTTTTTTTTCGTAAAAGACTCCGAATTTTGAAGGCTTTATGTCCGAGTTATGATTTAAGTCATTATTTTTTCGGGTTGCATGATGTTGTGAAATATCTTACTTAATTTTTAATAAGAAAATAAAAATAAATTTGAACAATTCTCATTGTCAGAGTGAATGGCGTTGTAAAAAATTCAGAAGGGCGAAATTGGGATAAATGATTGACGTTCCGAACTCGATATTATATCTATTCTCTATAGAAGTATAGAGAGTATAATAAGAAATTGAGTATAATTTGACACTAGAAATTTAACAGTGTAGGCGCATAAGTTTGAAACCTATTTGCTATAATTAAAATCAAATATAAATTAAATCGATTTATAAAATTATTGTTCAATCCAAGCAAAAGTACAAAAAGAAGGTTGTAACTGATTTTAAAATTGCGTGTGAAAAAACGCGTTTAATAAACAACTATATTTATACGATAAAATTAATTCTTTTGTAGAGTTCGTCGAAAATCGTCGATCTCAAATTACAAACGGGTCACTCTTACGATCAACGAGGTATTCCCGAGGACGAAGACGAATATGTATATCTCGCGACAAACCACTGACAGCGACGCTATATCCTGCAAGTTGACTGTAAAAGTATAAGAGCATCCGCATTTTATCCATGTTACCCGAGTCGAAATTTTTATCCTATTTTCGTCAATGTTAATTCACCTTTTAAATTTAACTACTTCACAGGAGTTTAATCACCCATTTTGAACTTTCACTTTGCTTTTTTAATTCTTATTTATTAAGAAGATGCTATTACAGCATTCGCTGATGTCCCTATATAGAACTTTGTTTCTTTAGAATTATCTGGATTATTTCGATAATATATGATATACAAGTTTATTTTTTAATAAATATAAATTTTATATTAAAAAAAAAAAAAACAAGTTAAATTTTTTATTTAATAAATATAATTTAACTGAAATTTTTATTGACAACTTTAATAAAATTGATTTTCTATTACTTTTTTCATCTTTCTTGCATTTATTAAAAATGAATACAAAATCAAAATTAGAAAATATTTTACGTAATGCATAAACTAATACAATAAATAAAAAAACTATCAAAACTGAAAAAACTTTCGATAATTTATTTAAATTTATAATAATTGAATTTAAATTCTAACGTTTCACCGATTTCATTCCTAATGTAACGTTAAATAAAATGAGTCATATATCGTGACTGCATTACAAACAGAAAATAAAAAAAATATATAAAAATAAATAAACATAAGCTCAGAAGTCATAAGATAAAAAGAATATAAAAATTGAATTGTTAAGTTAAAAATCCAGCAATAAAAAGCTACATATTATTGCATTAAACTGACAATGAGAGTACGTGATATGAAACATGTTCATACGATTAAAAAGTAAAAATTAAACGATAGCAAAATGCAAATTTAATAAATGTTTCTCAATAGCCTAAAAGTATCTCAGTAAATATTTCTAGTTAGAAAATTTGTTCATTGGATGAATATTTTTCATCGAAAATATACTGAATAAAAAAACTATTATAAGAACTATTGGAAAACATTCTTAGTACAGTTATCAGGTACACAGAGAGAATATTCTTAATTCGTATCGATTGTTGGTTTATTTATTATGAAACAATAGCTTATATTTTTAATAAAAATTTTTTTAATCAGAAAACATATTTAACGAAGATTGAAGTAATAGTCACAAAAATATATTAGGTAAAAGGAAAGGTTTCCCGAGGCGGCTGCAAACAGTCAAATTCGCCAGAAGGTCTTAAGACCCCACGGCGAAAGCGCGAGCATTGTATCATCATTGAATTCAACGGTCACCGAGTATGAGATATGACAAATTTATATTATTATTTGTATTGAGTTATAACTAAAAAAATAACAAAATAAGACTTTTTTATGAAGATTGATATTTTTAATGAAAAAATTCATTAAAGCGAGGAAGTCTTCTTCAAACATTGTTTATTTAAACGAATTATATTCTTGAAAATCAACAATGTATCTTGAGCAAATTACGGTTGGCATTCCATGCATAATTTCTTAGATTTAAGAACTTAAATCTGATTTCTTGCAGGATCTGAGGGTTTAGAATTTACCACCTTTAAACCTATGGGAAACAGTTTTACTGTGAGCAGTGAGTAAGTACAATACATTCTTATAAAAAGAACCTATCAAATCCTCTAGAACCTAGATGTGAAAATAAGAGTCGAAGAAGGAGTAAAATTCGACTCGGTAATTTGAACGAAACATTGTTTGATAAGACATTTTTATTTTAGCTTTACTTGTTTGTTTATCGTATTCTTTATTTAGAGATAAATATGACATGTCGCTGAGTCTAATTCTTTTTCGTGAAGAAATCGATTGATTATCACCCCATTATAATAGGATCAAGAATTTTATAGAAATATTCATGATTAGATAAAACAGAGCTTCTTCGCAGTAAATAATCAAACAAAGTCGTTTTGTTCGCCCAACTGGTATGTATATTTAATTCATACGTTTCAACCAATTCGGTCTTCCAATGATTATCAAGCCAGCTCCTCAAAAACCGCGTACAAATACCATTACGTCCCGACATCGGCCCAAACACCTGCATACGTTCAAAAGTGAATAACTCCGAAGTCAAAGATAAAATAATCGCTCAGAGTCAAATAAAAGTAGAATAAAAATTGAATTGTTAAGTAAATAGTACAGACAATAAGCTTCATAAACAAAAATGAGACGAAGGTAGAACGAAGAAGCAAGCCTATCTGCGAACACATCCTACAGCGTGACGTCGAATATATAAATGATCGAACATAGATAGTGTTCACAGGTGGAAACGAGAGTTTCATTTTACTTGTACATTATTAACTAACAATTCTTTTTTATTTAGATCGACTCTGCGATTATTTTATCTTTGAACGTGAGTATTCACTTAGCTTTAGTATGCTGATGTAGTAGGGCACGAGTCACGACGTAATGGACATTGTACCGTTTGAGGATGGGCATGTGAATACTGAAGGATCGAAATTGCGGTTGACGTTGTAAATTAAATATACAATATTTGGCCATTGGGTGAACAAAACGACTCTGTTAAAAAAAAAGTTCAATAAAACTAATCCAATCCCACTAAGAACTTAATGATATTCTGACGGCGAAAAATTCAATATAAGATAACTAGTTCAAATAAAGCTTGATTTTGCAAAGTAAAGATTGAATTAAGGACTCTACACCTTCGTTCCATAAAAATTGCAATTTGTAACAAAGAGAAAGCCACGGTACAGGTAGCACTGTTTTTCCTAAAAAGCTCGATTCAAGCTCTGTGGTTCAATGAAAAAGAAGAAGAAAAGATGTAAACAGCTGAACATTTGTTTTAGATACAAATTATATACACAGGCATAAACAAAGCATTTGCATATAGTGATACAAAACTATTACAATTATTAAGCATACATAATTTGTGGAATTTGTTATAATTTTTGAATTATATGATTAATCACTAAAATATCACGATTAATAAAAATAAAGTCAATATGATATATCGGAATATGTAGACGTACTATCCGCTCTTCAGTGTCCTTTGAAATTTCTGTTAAGTTTATATTTCCTGGATTTTTATTTGGATTTATCTCTCTCTCTCTCTCTCTCTCTCTCTCTCTCTCTCTCTCTCTCTCTCTCTCTCTCTCCCTCTTTCACAGAAATATCGAATAATTAAATATTTAATCTCATTACATAAGTCAAACATGATCCAAGTTTGTTGTGTGCAAGTGAGCTGGATGAAGTAGATTAAAAAACCTTCTAAATGAGTTCTTCTTGTTAAGGAACAAGGAACGGAACTTTCTTGGTTCTTGAATAGGAATATTATGCAAGTGTAACTTCTTTAAGTCGTCTCCCTCAAAACCTGTACACAATAGTACAGCTGGTGGATCTCTATGACTCTCGTGAAAGAATGGAGTTAGTATGATGGCACATCCATCGCACTTTACAGGCAAGAAGTAACGTAATTTATGTTCTTTACATATATCCCTCTGCTTCTTCCTTGTATGGATTAATCCTTGTATGGAAAAGGTCTTTATTATATCATTACAACCTTCCACGTTGCATGTCTCTGCGATAGCTTTTAAAACCATTTCATCTCGATCAACAAAATCTGCAATACATATTAATGCGAACTTTAAGTTTAAGTGAACTTTAAGTTGACACCCACTTAGTGCACAAATTATAATATTTACCAATGTAACATGACATAGGTTTAAGGGTCAGTACTGGTTTGTCGGGAGGGATAAAATTATTACAACATTTCGTTTCCCATACATCCACATCAGGAAAATAGATATAGTAAGTAGGCAGATACTGATGTATAATTAATTTATCATTAAAAATGAAATGTTCAGGAACACTGGTAAACTGCAAAGATATCTTCGCACCTGATGATGTCCACACACCTATGCATTGTTCAAATACAAAAGCAAAAATTAATGCAATAAAATGTTTTTTAATCCATAAAAGATAATTTTAAGGATCAACATTAAATTTATAAATGATAATAGTGAGTAGCAATCCTATGACATGATCTCTATAAAAAATGTATGCCAATTTCTATTTAAATTATATATGTATATACTTAGGTAAATCGTTACATGAATGCTTTGCACATGATATTAATAAAATGCACATTGTATAGTTGCACAATTAAAATTACCTGTATAAATATCGTAGATATCAATAGTCTGCAGTTTTTGTCGATACCGTCCCACACCGCCCACAAGATATAATTTGCCTTTCAAAAACACGGTAATCATATGTCTTCTCTCAACTGGCATACTAAAATATTTGTAAACAGATTTTAATTTGTAAACAGATAACAATTTTATTTATTCTGTTATTACTTATCTATTTATTCTTATCATTTATCTAACCGTTAGGATATTTACACTGTCTCAAGAATCCATTTCTTAGATATTAAAGAATAACGCCATACGTTTTTGTTAAACTTTCCTGAACCAATACCATATTCTCCACCACAAAGATATAATTCGTATCCTAAAAAGAATCACATAAAATAATAATTAAGTAAATAATATAATACTGTTTTAGATAAGACAGAATAAAAAACAGACTACATACGTCTGGCAGTGATCTGCATTCCTTCGAGTGATCTACCAGTAATGCAACAATGCTCGATAATATCTGTAGGATATTCAAATGAGGTTAGCTGAAAAAAAACATTACCATCCCAGCAATGAATATATTGTTCACCATTATTATATTCACAAGATATAACACCCTTCAAAATTTTTGCTTTCTTATTCTTAATGATATCTAAAGGAACTGTAAAATCCTGCAAAAAGAAAGAGGTTTTATTATTCATAAAATTGTAATGCATTACTGTAAAATAGAATATAATAGCATAGTAAGAAAACAAAATAGATATGTGGGAGATATATATCTTGGAGTTAGAATTTCATTTGAAATATATTGCAGGTAGGGTAAACTCGGGTAAGATGACCATAGAGGAAAGATGGTCAACACATGTTCATTCGATGTTTCATGACGAGCTAGATTGAAAGAACATAGGTTGGCCATCTTTCCTCTATGGCTATCTTTTACCTGAGTTTACCCTAAAGGTTTGTAGTTCTGTGTCTATTTCTAACACTATATTATTCAAAATGTTTTTTTTTTTTTTGAAAATAATATACTCACATGACGATGGTTCATCCACTCGTGTGCAATACGACCCAAATGAAGCTTTGTAGCTCTTACATTAATGTTTCCAATTAACTTCATAAAATGGTCTTTCGATAACTCATAAATTGAATCGAGTGGCAGTTTGTCGAAATGATCTAAGCAAAAAGCTAAAGATAGATCTCGTAGCACATTAATATTCAATTCTTGAGCCAATAACCAAATGTCAATTGCATATTTTGGTGACATAAAGTGTCTCTCAAGCCTGTCGGTTATATCTTCTATTAATTTATCTGCTGCAAATAGAACGCTTAATTCCAATAGGATCGAGAGACGATCGAGCTCTTCGAAATCATAACTTGTCTCAGATGTAAATACGATTTTGTCATGATGAATCCAATCAATAAAATCCTACAAAATTATTATCTCTCTATTTCGGTTGTACAATAAAATTATTCATGCCGATAAAACCCGTGCGATCTTTATAATATACATTTGTTTATTGAAAACATGCATTTTGTTAAGAATTTTGATATAACAAAACCATTACACAAAAAATAATAATAAATTAACGGTTTGTAAGTTCGAAAAACAACAGTATTCTTGAACACAGACAAGAACTAGAAATAAGCTAACCTGCAACAAAATCAGGGAAATATCGTAGTTGATAACGTGATCCGTCTGGCTACATTCTAGATAGTTCGCGGACAAAAGCGCAGCAAAATACTGACTCTTGTCGATTAATTTTTGCTTCTCAACCTCGAATCGTTCCTCTTTGAGAACCAATGTAACTGTTTCGCGCGGTATCCGGCCGTCATTGCCGTTATTTCCCATTCTGAAAAAGAACGTATCATCAATGTGATAAATATATACATTCAAATACGCTCGTTGAAATAAACGCATCAATATTCGGCACTATAACTTACTTTCATTCGTATCTCTCTCGTCTATGTATATCTATACGGCATAACATAAAAATTACTGATAACTATTGTAGACTATACTGCATGCTGACTTGGTAGCAGCTGTGCTGACTACCAGACCACTGAACCACACTGAACTGACGCTACCGGCTACTGCACGCTATTGGGCGTTTTTCTGCAAGGGACACGGATGACACCATGGTGGAAGGAAATAAGGTGAGGCAATCCTCGTGACGAGTTTCGTTCTGTTCTGCGTAGCCCAGGCATGGTGGGGGATTCGCACAGTTTCCGCCATCTTTTTTCGCTAACACGTGGTTACGCAGTGTAGAGCATATAAGTGAAGCACGGCAAGCACGCATTGGTAAAAGTTGCGTGTTATTTGAAAAAAGTGTTACTGTATTGTGATTGAATAATAAATGTGGATATATTGAAGGGTAATTCAATATTCAATTTCGAATGACGTCCCTATTCACTTTCATTGTTTTCTAATTTTTATATATTTTTCCCATAAACATGTGATTTAGGCCCGGTTTCACCAACGTGATTTAATCTAATCGGTCGATTAAATTCACTCTTCATCTCTTTCTAACTGTCCCTTTAGAAAGAGACAAAGAGTGAGTTTAATCGACCGATTAGATTAAATCACGTTGGTGAAACCGGGCCTTAGAATAAAATATCAAGAGGGGATTCATCTTTGTAGGGCCAATTTTTAGTTTTTTTTTTTTTTTAAGGTATTCTACATTTTTGGCATTGAATTTCGGAAAAATATTTATTCATCTTTCAATAATAACATTCAAGATTTTTTATTATTAAAAATTTTTGAAAATTGGTTGTGGAGGGAACCGTTGAGTGAAAGCCCCCCAAAAAAACGCCGCCAGTTATAAAATTTCATCCTTTTTTTAACTACTTCATTGCTATAAATCACAATTTTCAATGAAACATCCTGATTCTAGTCAATGACATAGCCAAATAAATTCTGAAGAGATTAAAAAAAAAAAAAAAGGTAAATCGGTGAGTGATAATCGTTTTCTAATTAATTTCCTTCAATCAGCCTGATTCATTATCATTAATTGCAACTGGGTCAATAAAAAAAAGGAACAGTGGGGATTCAAACCCGACTCAAAAATATACAAAGCAGAATACGTGCCACTACACCACTGACCATTTCTGAAACTATCTTTTGTGACATGATTTATATTCATTAGCAATACTTGTTGACTAGCATAGTTCGATTTTATTCATCAATTACGAACGCTCATTACTCGTCGATAGTCTTTTTTTCATAAGTTTGATTTATAATTTTTCCAAAATGACTTGTTTATCGGTAAAAAAATCTGTTTCCTCCAAAACTAATGCCATAGAAAAATATGGTTTCTTTATGGAAGCTCGTTTTCGTGATATTATTTCCATTCGTTATGAAAAATTAATAAATTTTCAGTAATTGTGACTTTGAGAGATTTTCCTATCCATGACTATGTTTCCATCGAGGGTTCAAATCGGGTCAGAGTCAGCCAGTTAGCCAATAGTTATGCTGGTTACAATTGCAATTAGGTTAATTCCGTTATAACCAGCATAACTATTGGCTAACTGGCTGACTCTGACCCGATTTGAACCCTCGATGGAAACATAGTCCATTCCTATTTGTTTGAATGACCGCTAGTAATGGCCGACAAATGTGCGGCGTTCTCTATTGGCTGTGAAACTCATGATGCGCATTGCCTCACCTTATTTCCTTCCACCATGGTCCGAACCTTTGAAAACCGATAACGGCACGCGCCGCGAATACAAATATATGTCAGTAAGCGCCTCCCTCGATCACGAACGCCGAAATAACGGACCGCAAGCGTCGAAAGAAAACTTCGCGATTACAGGGAATACAAGCGCAAGTGCCGATAGATGTCGAACGACTTATCCCGGCATCCCCCCGTCAGCAACGAGTCCTTCGTGCTGAGCGAGCGCGCGAAACAAGCGATCGAAAATAGCATCCAAAACCGTTTTCGCGCCGCACGACTTACGAACAACGAATTAGACCGCGTGCGACGAAACTTAGACGCGCAACTTGACGACGATAATACACCGGTGCTCGAGTTACACCCCAACGTAATAGTCGAAGGCGAATTCGAATTCTTAGACGCTAGCCTCTGTAACGCAAACGAAAACCCGCGAGATAGTATAGCTAACGAAAGCGGTGACGAACACAGTGACGATCACGACAGTGACGCACACCAACTGCCCCCGACCGAAGGTGACGCACGATCGGACACCTCGGATGTGTGTGAAGTTGGCCCCGCACTTTTTGAATTCTGTATTTTTAAAAATTGTGCTACATTGTGCTACGTTTGTGCTGTATTGTGCCGCAAATCGCAACTCCGTAACTCAAAGCGTACTCGAGATAATAAAAAAAAACTAAATTTTTGATAGCCCCGCACTTTTCGAATTTTCAGGTTTTTTTTATTGTGCCGTATTGTGCTGTATTTGTGCTGCCTTGTGCCGCAAACGCGAGATTGATAACTTCGATAACAATTAAGAAAAAAAATAAAAATAAAATTATACTAGCCCCGCACTTTTCTCGAAATAAACCCAATTTTTTTTGGTTGATAGGTAGTAATTTGTGCTACGTTGTGCCGTTGGAATAAACTCAATATCTCTTTTCATTTGGCAGATAAAAAATATTAAATCTCAAAAACAAAATAACAAATAATTATTTTTACAACGCATTTATCGAACTTCTATAAGCTGTGCTGAGTTTCGCTAGATGAGTACAACAAAGAAATGGCCGGAGATGCATAGAAAGTTGCAGGGGTTGAAAATAATGGACTAAGAGAGGGGGGAAATAAGCGTAAAAAAAAACTGTACATTTTTAAATTTTTTGAAATTGTGCCGGGTTGTGCTCGGTGAGTACAATAACTTTTCCTAATGACAAAATGTCCGCAAATCGTTAGTTTTCGCAGCGCAACCATCTAAAGAAAGCAGTTTTTAGGAATTACAATTTTCAAACCACTATAACTTTTGAACCGTGTCAGGGAATGAAATTTTCCGACTTGTGCTGAATTGTGCTAGTCGAGCACAACAAGAAAACGGCTAGAGAAGAATCGAAAGTTGCAGGGGTTAAAAATAATGGGCCAAAGGGGATGGGGGTGAGAACAAAATTTCACATTTCCAAATTTTTTGAAATTGTGCCGGATTGTGCTGGGCGAGTACAATAACTTTTCCCAATGACGCAATGTCCGCAAATCGTTAGTTTTCGCAGCGCAACCATCTAAAGGAAGCAGTTTTTAGGAATTTCAATTTTCAAACCGCTATAACTTTTGAACCGTGTCGGGGAATGAAATTTTCCGACTTGGCGTCATTGGGAAAAGTTATTGTACTCGCCCAGCACAATCCGGCACAATTTCAAAAAATTTATAAATGTGAAATTTTGTTCTCACCCCCATCCCCTTTGGCCCATTATTTTTAACCCCTGCAACTTTCGATTCTTCTCTAGCCGTTTTCTTGTTGTGCTCGACTAGCACAATTCAGCACAAGTCGGAAAATTTCATTCCCTGACACGGTTCAAAAGTTATAGTGGTTTGAAAATTGTAATTCCTAAAAACTGCTTTCTTTAGATGGTTGCGCTGCGAAAACTAACGATTTGCGGACATTTTGTCATTAGGAAAAGTTATTGTACTCACCGAGCACAACCCGGCACAATTTCAAAAAATTTAAAAATGTACAGTTTTTTTTTACGCTTATTTCCCCCCTCTCTTAGTCCATTATTTTCAACCCCTGCAACTTTCTATGCATCTCCGGCCATTTCTTTGTTGTACTCATCTAGCGAAACTCAGCACAGCTTATAGAAGTTCGATAAATGCGTTGTAAAAATAATTATTTGTTATTTTGTTTTTGAGATTTAATATTTTTTATCTGCCAAATGAAAAGAGATATTGAGTTTATTCCAACGGCACAACGTAGCACAAATTACTACCTATCAACCAAAAAAAATTGGGTTTATTTCGAGAAAAGTGCGGGGCTAGTATAATTTTATTTTTATTTTTTTTCTTAATTGTTATCGAAGTTATCAATCTCGCGTTTGCGGCACAAGGCAGCACAAATACAGCACAATACGGCACAATAAAAAAAACCTGAAAATTCGAAAAGTGCGGGGCTATCAAAAATTTAGTTTTTTTTTATTATCTCGAGTACGCTTTGAGTTACGGAGTTGCGATTTGCGGCACAATACAGCACAAACGTAGCACAATGTAGCACAATTTTTAAAAATACAGAATTCAAAAAGTGCGGGGCCAACTTCACACACATACACCTCGGCCGACACACAAAGCGAGAACGCATGGAGAGGAGAATTCTCCCTGACTTCGAACGACAGTGACGTGTTTGACCCGGCGGAAGAGGACTACACCCCGCGGGCAAATAAAATGAGCCAGCCACGAGCTAATCCGGCCATCGCGCCACGCGTTGACATAACGCCCGAGCAAATGCGCGAAGAAATTAACCGTTTGAGATCGGAAGCCTAGCGACCGTCCGAAATGGACCAAAACCGAGACCCTGAGCCGACGCGAGTAGGGTCGGGATCACAGGACCCCGTACTCAACGACATATTAAACCTGATGCGCGACATGCAGGATCGTATGAATCGTGGAGAGGCCGCGGAATTCGAGCGTTCTGTCGAACTACTTCGTGCAATGCGCGATCTGCAGGACCGCGTAAGCAGAATAGAAGCCGTAAATACCGATCACCTCGGCGAAATAGACCGCCGCGGACGCAGCCAAGGCCCTCTCGACATGACTTACGGACGAACGTTGGAAGACGTCAGAAACCAACACGATCCCGTAAATACTTACATTAAATTAAAGGAAGCTCGCGATATGATTCCGGAAATCAACGGAACTTCGCGCAGTCAAGTACAAATTCCTAAACACAAGCACCTATGCGATGAACGAAATTAATCCCGTCGAGGAAAAATCGTTGTTAAAGGCTATACTGTGCACGAAATTAACGGGAAAGGCAATGTACGATTTCCAAACGCGAGACATACACTCTTTTGCTCAACTGAAGCAGGAAATAGAAATGTGCTATTTAGCTAAGCGAAGCACCACGCACATTCAGAGAGAATTTAATATGCTCCGGCAAAAGCCAGGCGAAAACGCAAGAGAATACGGACTCCGTGTAGACAAATTATCAATGGAGCTGTATCAATCAATGATCGAAGGCCGTGAACAGTCTTCCGAACAAAGGAAAGCGATATTAGATACGATTCAGGAACTAGCGTTGGAAAATTTCCAGCTAGGACTCCGAGATGACATTCAGACTATCGTACGATCACGAAATTACGCTAATCTCACAGCGGCAATTTTAAGCGCCTCCTCCGAGGAGAAACTGAAAGGACCTCCTCCGCGCTCAACACAGAATAGCGACCGAAGCAGAAACGGTCAAGAGCAAACCCGACAAGCTCGAAGCGTCGGAGTTACATGCCACAAATGCGGAAAGCTAGGACACATCGAACAAGAATGCCGTACTAGCCGATACGCCAGTAGATATTCTCTACCGAAAGCAGAAAAACCCAGCGAGATAAATACCGTTGAGAAACACTGCTCACACTGCAAGAAAGTAGGGCACAAAGAGGAAGAATGTTGGTCACTAAACGGACGATCCGAAAAGGAACGTTATCGCCAATCCAATTATAATACACGGGACAGGAGACCGATAAATACGACAGAAAAAAGTCGAGGAAACAAGACACCGGAGCCGGACGATGAAACGTCATATAGCGACAGCAGCAGCAGCAGCAGCAGCCGCAGCAGCGGTAGAGACCAACAAGAGAGACGGAGAAAGCATAAGACGCGACGCGCACAGGAGTATAAAGTTACTCAAGTGACGAGCACAACTAATAAAAATTCTAATCTCGATCTCGTAACACTCCCGATGCGAGAAGCAACTAAGGGAAAACTAAAATTTTTGCTCGATTCCGGGGCCGCCATCACCTTCATAAAGGTAGGAAGATTAAAAGATACGACTCAAATACGAGAAAAGGAAATAGCGCTGACCGGCGTAACTGGACATCAACTATCCACCCTCGGAAAAATACGAGCCACAATACCCGTAGGCAAGGAAACACTACGGCATACGATGTACGTAGTACGAGACGATTTCCCAATGGACTACGAAGGCATCCTAGGAATCGACTTCCTGAAAAAACATCGAGCCGTCCTCAACCACGCCGAAAACCTACTGAAAATCGGTACTGCAAAGTTTAAACTCCAACCGTGTAAAACGCTAATATTATTGCCCCGCAGTAAGACAATCTTACAAACGACAGCCGCAGATCGAAATAAAAAAGATAAATTACAACGTGTAAAACCTGACTCTGGAATCTTTATCGGAAGTTGCACGGTAAAACCGATAGAATTTTTCTGTCCAAAAGGCACATTAAACATAACGGAGAAGTCCGTCGAGATAATCAAGCCGCAGGAAACTCTAGAAGAGGCACCGGTGATTAACACGGACGCACGCACACTACCCGCGAATGCAGAGCGCAAATCAATGAATAAACGACGTGAGAAATTACGGAAAAAACGCACGAAAATCTTAAATAATAAAGAAAGAAAAGCGTTAGAGCAGAAATGCGACGATTTTTGCAACATATTACATTTAGAAAACGAAAATAAACTAACACACCACGGCGGTGAAACAGGAGATCACGAAGCGAGCTGATAACGCACCGGCGAACGTCCGTCTACCCGAGAAGCATAAAGGAAAAGCAAATAAAAAGCCTGGCGTGTCAAGAGAAATCAAATTAAGTATCGCTCGAAAACCCAACGACCCTACAATAGGAAACTCGTTCCCATTACCGAATACTACCGACACATATCGTAAAAACCGGTTCGGCGAGGAAGATCAAAGAAGTTAGAAGCGCAGTGGATAGGACCGTACATAGTAATAGAAAAACTAAATGAATTAAATTATACAATTAAGAAAGGACGAAAAACGTTACGCGTACACGCACACAGACTAAAGGTTTTTATTGATAATTAAAAATATAAAGTACCCACCGAAAGCAAATAATAATATCGTATATTCTGTAGACTCCGCGACCATAACGGTAGCCATAATAAGCATTATAATTGTAATCATTTAGATAATAAAGAAAAAAGGGAATTATTAAGAATCTAAGGAGTAATACCACAGCGTAAATATTAAGAAAGAAAAATAGATTGTAACCCCCAAAGAAAAAGAAAAACACATAAATAAATAAATAACGAAAAACTTCGAGCACCTCAGTTTTTCATTTTCCGCGGGGGAAGGGATGTTGTGAGCGCACAACGTAGTTAATAATTATTAATGGCACTTGGCAAAACCAAGTTCCTCCGACATGAAATCCGACCCTAGCGACGACGACCGCTGACGCGAAGACCTGCACGAGTTTCGGGAATGACCAAATATGGTCATCCCAGATATCACCTGCCATAGACCGTTGACCGAGGTATCAAAAGTGCTGACTGCTAGATCAGCAATACCGAGCGCGATAAAAAGCCCGCCCTTCCTAGGAACGGCGGGCAGTCGAATGACCACGCGCGTACCGCGAGACAACAGAGCGAAACAATTGTGAACGCCCGAAAGTCAGGGCAATGAAGCAAGAAGATTTCTGTATCATTTAAATAATAACTTTATTAAACGACGTGTTAACAAGAATCTGGCTAAGTAATTCTCCTTCCTCCCGGCGGATCCAAAGAACCCCGTGCCGACCCTGATCTTCCGAGGTACGGCACAACACGAGCGTATACGAATATTGCCGAGCGCGGCATCGGAAGGCAGCGAGTCTCGCGATCGCGCATGCCACTGAGACTACTGAGAGTCGCTACACGACGGTAGCCGACACGAGTTGTTTTGTAACGCATCCACGGTTTTTTCAATAAAGGAACGCGAGGTGTATTGTGCAAATCACGAGTAATATCTCTGCAATCCACTCCTATTGATCCACAGTTTCATCATTTTTTAAATCGAATTGATTTAATTACGGGGAGGGAGAAGGTGTTACTTCAACGGGAACTATGTTATAAGTCTGACAAATCTAGTCGGTGCGCAGTGTACTAATGTTGGAAAAAGATATGTGTAATACATAAAAAATATATCATAATTTGGCTACCAAGATCCAGCGCGGACCGTAGATGGCGATTTAGTTTAATTATTTGCTTGCATATCATAATGGTCATATAAATTCGCTCGTGTTACTGCAAAAATATAAACTGCATGATTTATACATAATTCTTAAAGATATTGAAATTAATGTGCGAGAGTATGTATATACAGGGTATTTTCTACCTAATCACAAATGAAAAAATATTCATACAAACATGTACATGTGTACATATACGTACGCAAACAACACAAACACATATGTACATAAAGGCACTCAATATTCACAAATCCACGCGCATATGTACCCATTACGTATAAAAGAAGGCATCAGGTTATCTGAAAGAGACTCTGGCAGACACTCAGATTCTATGACTTCAGACTCCATATTCTTTTATCTTTCGATTTTCTGTGGTTGTGACACGGGAGACATATGTTCAGAATCACGAAAAATATAATAACTCAGGACGGAGCAATTGGGTGTTAGCAGAGGTCCCCTTCTATAATAAACAGTTTTTTATGTATCAAACATTTTATATTTCTATGATTTTAATTGGTGACCGTATATGTCTTATGTTTAAACGCGTACTCACATTAAGACAACCTCTATTATAAATTATATATTAAGAAAGACGTTTCTTTCAGGCAGCGTATATAAGCAATAATAAGTGAAAGTGATGGATGTAATATACAATCAGATTAAAGAGGAACGTCATTGTAATGCACAAAATATTATAAGTTTAACTCGGAAGCTACGCCGTTTTACAGTCAAGACAGAATTCGGTAGCCTGATAAAATTATTTGCGTGAATTTGTGTACATTTCTTTATCTCAACTAAAGCTAGAATAGAATAATTACGTTAAAATAGCGCTTCTTCCTAACTTGATTTTATATCATATCGGTCGTGTTTCACTTATCTATTTTTCACAAATTTAGTCTACACATTAATTGCTTGACATTAGCGTCACAGAAATTCGAGGTATAAAACATTCTCTCCCTATCTCTTTTTCTTTCCTCCTCCTACTCACTCTCACTTACAAAACTTCACTCCATTACGGTTCACCGTCAATAAGTACATAAGAGTATTAAGTAATATGTAAAGTTGTAGTATTTTAATAATTATTACTTTTTTCTATTTTTAATCACATCATTTTTCTATGCAGACCAAGTACTTCAAGTTTAGCGGATAATACTATGGATCCTTCTGCAGAACGTCAAGGTCAAGATACATCTGGTTTGCCCGTTCAATTACTTGGACAAACGAGAAAAGAAACAAGCGGACTCGATAAGTAATTATTTGTTTTGCCTACAATTTATATTACACGATGTAATGGCATCCAACTAGTTAAATAACCTTTCTGCACAAATATAACGTATACAACTGTAACATTTTTCATAATTATTTCGTCTTTTTTATTTTCAATTACGACATTTCTATGCAGATTAAACACTTCAAGTTTAGTGGATTGCATTATGGATCTTACTGCAGAACGTCAAAGTGGAGAACTATCTAGTTTGCCCGTTTAATCATTTAAAAAAACGACAGAAAAAACAAACGCACTTGATAAGTAATTATTTGTTTTGTTTATATCATACAATACAATGATATATTTACTCTTAAAATACTAACTCTTCTGCAAAAGATTAATTTAATTTTATTTAAATATTTTATTTATATATTTCTTTTCAATATTTTATTTAAAAAATATTAATATTTTAAATAATTCCATTACTAATTGCACCGTATTTCAATGCAAACCAAACACTTCAAGTTTAACAGGTTACCATACGAATCCTTCAGCGGAACGTTAAAATACTGCAGAACAATACCTTTGCTTCTGTATTGTCCGCGTCTTTTTTTTGCAAATTAATATATTAAAGGTTGTATATTTTCATGGTTTCCACATATAATTGTAAAAAGAGAAGTGATATCCGTACAAAACATACCTTTTTTGAAAAAGGATAATAAAATGCGCCAGGTATACGTGCTTTATACAAAAACTTTATTTTAAAAAATTTTGACCGGTCTTATAATTACATATTTTTTACTACGAAAATAATGATATCAAAAGATACACAACCTGTACTGTTTTTTTTTTTTTTTTTTTATTATTTAGATTCACACACAAAAAAGACACTTGGCGCCAAGTATTTCTTATCATATTTACTTGGCGCAAACCTTCTGATATTGTTGTTTTTGTAACAAAAAAAAAAAAAACAAATGGCATTATAAGACCAATTTAGATCAAAATTTTTCTTTTTGATAAAGGTGTTGCATGGAGCACGTACATTTGGTACGTTTTTTATCCTTCTAATTGAAAAAGATATGTTTCAAAATCTGTACGCGATCTGGTAATTATGAAAATTTTAATTATGTATCCGTATAACCATACATCCTAATAAATGAACCATGCCTCTTTATGACCTTTGTGAGATATTCTACAAACGCTTGTTGAGCCAATCATTGTACCACATTTAATATCAGACAGTTTGTATTACAGAAAGGTTACGGCATCGAAGAAAAGATGGAGCAAGTTGTGGAATTATTTCGAGGAATTGAAACCTTCGCTGGTGAAGTGCACGACCTGTAAAAAAGAAATTAAAATACCTAAACCAACAGATTGCATAAAAATAATGAGAGTACACTTATTAAAAAAACATAGAATATCTCTCGATGATGACACTCGCACACTACCTGACCACTTAAAACAATATTACTCAGAGTTACCGGGATATAAGGCAAAATGTAATGATTGTAACAAAATATTTACTTTCTTAACAAATACAGCATATTTACGAAAACATTTAAGGAGACATTCCATAAAAATCCAGAGTCGAAATAAGTAAGTACATAATCAAAAAATTATATTATTAAAATACTAAAGATTATAAAATAAATGTAATGATAAAACAATCAATAACTAAAGAAAATTGAGCAAATAATATAGTTTTTGTCAGGGCATCCATATAATATTTATTTGCAATTTTGATCACAAATGTGCACGTACATTTGGTACGTTTTTTAAATAAATCCTTCTAATTGAAATAGATATGTTTCAAGATCTGTACGCGATCTGGTAATTATGAAAATTTTAACTGTATATCCGCATAAACATACATCCTAATAAGTGAACCATGCCTCTTTATGACCTTTGTGAGATATTCTACAAACGCTTGTTGAGCCAATCACTGTACCACATTTAATATCAGACAATATGTATTACAGAACAGTTATGGTACCGAGAAAAAAACGCAGCAAGTTGTGGAATTATTTCGAGGAATTGAAACCTTCGCTGGTGAAGTGCACGACCTGTAAAAAAGAAATTAAAATACCTAATCCAACAGATTGCACAAAAATAATGAGAGTACACTTATTAAAAAAACATAGAATATCTCTCGATGACATTCTCACACTACCTGACTACTTAAAACAATATTACTCGGAGTTACCGGAATATAAGGCAAAATGTAATCATTGTGGCATAATATTTTCTTTCTTAACAAATGCGGCACATTTACGAGAACATTTAAGATACAAACATTCCATGAGAATCCAGAGTCGAAATAAGTAAGTACACATTCAAAAATGATTAAAATACTAAAGATTATAAAATAAATGTAATGATAAAACAATCAATAACTAAAGAAAAAATCTGCGAATAAATTTTTCATCAGAGCATCCTTATAATACTTATTTGCAATTTTGATCATAAATGAGCCTCTCAAATCATAATAATAATAATTTTTTAATTATTTCGCAAGTATAGTTTAAATAAATATGAATCGCTTATTTTCACGTTCTTTCATGCATCATAAATAAAGACAATCTAGAAATTTAGATTAGATATTTATTTACATTAAATATTTATTTGTTTGACATTAGTATTGCAGAAATTTGAGGTAGATATGTAAAATATACGATTTATACATAGTTCTTATAGATATTTAAATTAAATAGTTCTATGTATTTAAGAAAATCTATATGAAACAACTCTCAAATCTGCCATCTACTGATTACCTAGTTGAATAATAATTAATGAAAGTTTTTGTTAGCCAACAATCAACCGCTTTTTGTAGTATTTCAATATACGTTGTAAGTCTACAAATGTCAGCATATAGTGATACTCATTGTCATTATTAAACACGTACTCACATTAAGACAGCCTCTGTTTTAAATTATATATATATTAGGAAAAACGTTTCTTTTAGGCGACGTATATAAGCAATAAATAAGTAAAATACGACAAATACAGTATGCAATCAAATTAAGGAGAACGTTATTATAACGTACAAGATATCATAAGTTTAATTAGGGAGATACGCCATTTTACAATCAAGACAAGATTTAGTAGTTTAATAAAATTATTTTTGTGAATTTATGTCCCGGTAAGAAATTTTTCATATAAACACATATTTAAATATACCTAATTATATGATATTATACAAATATTGTATAAGATATGTCCATATATGTTTCTTTTCTTTTGTATAATCTTTGCAGTTCGTATGTACAAGAAAAATAAAAATAAATAGATAGAAAAATAAAAAAAGAATAAGAAAATAATAACAGGATAATTTTTGCATTGTTTTTTTATTGTTCATTTATTTGCCTATATATAATTATATGTATATAATCTATATATATAAAGGAAGATGTCTTGACTGACTGACTGACTGACTCACTCATCAACGCCCAGTCCAAACCCCTGAACCTAGAGACTTGAAATTTGGAGGGTGTATTCCTCTCATGACGTAAGCACCCACTAAGAAGGAATTTTTAGAAATTCGACTCCTAACGGGGTGAAAAGGGTATCTATATATATAAAGAAAATGTCCTGACTGACTGACTCATCAACGCCCAACCCAAACCCCTGAACCTAGAAACATGAAATTTGGAGAGTGTATTCCTTTCAAGGGAGAGGGAAAGGGAGAGGGAGAGAGAGACAGAGAGGGAGAGAGAGACAGAGAGAGAGAGAGAGAGAGAGGGGGAGAGGGAGAGGGGGAGGAGAGAGGAGAGAGAGAGAGAGAGAGAGAGAGAGAGAGAGAGACTATTTGCGTGTCTTATTACACATGTCCTCCGGGGCGAAGCCCGGGTAACCAGCTAGTCATATATAAATGTAATAATTGTATATAAAATATAATTATATATAATTATAAATGAGCAAATTTTTCACATTTGCTCAGACTTTATTCTTTTGTAAAAGAACACGGCAAAAATTATCTTTTTAGTTATTTTTTAATTTTCTTTCTCTCATTATTTTTTTTGTACATACAGAGATTATACAAAAGACAAAAACATGGTATGGACATATATGGACATATTTTATATAATGTTTTATACAGGGGAAGCCCGGGCAGCGCGGATGTGTTTTAGCAAGGTTTTAGCAATTAGGTTTAGCAAGAAAAAAGACACAGTTAAAGATCGGAAACCTTACTTTTCTAATAATCTTCTCAAAGTAATCAATTTCTAAATAAAGTAAGAAAAAAAATAAAATAGTTAAACATTTAAATCTCTTTGCAATCAAAAATTAAAGCAAAAGAAACTGTCCGCTTGGCCCGACCTCCCTAGGATAAAGCTGATGGGTCACTGGAACTGGTCTCTGTCTATTTCGTTCGGTCTGTTTTACGTTTGTATTGAAAAACCATCTTAAAACAGAAAAAAACAGCAGTCACAATATGGCCCGTATTCATAGTCTGTTCTTATTTCAAGACTCTCTTAAGCATAATGTCTTAAGATACGGCTCTATGATTGGTTTATGACACTTTATAACATCTTAAGATTGTACTTAAAAGACAGTTTTAAATATAAGATCTAACTATGAATACCGGCCTATGACCGGGCGAAGAGAATATGGTTCATCAGCTTTGTCCTTATCCGCTTTGCCCAAAAAACTTACTTGGCGTGAATTTGGAAAGGTTAAAATAAGTATGAGCAACAAGTGAAAATTTTTAAACTTTAATAGAGTTTTAAAAACAGAAAATTCTAATAAAAAAAACATTCACAGTGGTGAAGGAACAATTACTACTAATAATCAAGCTACGTACCTTAGCGAAAATCGCAAGAAAACACACAAAATTAATTTTTTTCTTATAAAAAACGCACGAGAGCAATCACATGTTCTATCGCACTGCCATGGCATCGGCGACCGGTCGCTCCTTCTTCCTGCAGAGACTTATAACGCTATATCTAATATAGATGAGCGAAAAAACAGCTTATCCGCTTTACCGACTTTCCTTTAATATTATATGATTATATATATTTTTTTAAATGTGTTTTTATATAAATCATTTTTTGCTGGGGTATTCTTCATTTCAACTAAAACTTGAATAGAACAATTACGTTAAAATAGCGTTTTTCCCTAATTTGATTTTATATCATATCGGTCGTGTTTCACTTATTTATTTTTCACAAATTAAGTCTACACATTTATTGCTTGACATTAGCATCACAGAAATTCGAGGTATAAAACATTCTCTCCCTATCTCTTTTTCTTTCCTCCTCCTACTCACTCTCACTTATAAAACTTCACTCCATTACGGTTCACCGTCAATAAGTACATAATAGTATTAAGTAATATGTAAAGTTATAGTATTTTAATAATTATTATTTTTTTCTATTTTTAATCACATCATTTTTCTATGCAGACCAAGTACTTCAAGTTTAGCGGATAATACTATGGATCCTTCTGCAGAACGTCAAAGTCAAGATACATCTAGTTTGCCTGTTCAATCATTTAAAGAAAAAACAGGCGCATTTAATGTGTAATTATTCGTTTTGCTTATTATACAATATAATGATAACTTGATATTTAAATATTAACTCTTTTGCAAAAAAATAATTTACAACGTTAATGTTTTAAATAATTCCATTTCTAATTGTTCCGTGCATCAATGCAGATCAAGCACTTCAAGTTCAACAGGTCACGATATATATTTCAATCTAGAACGTCAAATTCAGAAAATAGTTGATTTTGTTCCTCTGGATCTTTTGGATCCTCAAACATGTGAACAACCGAAAAAAGAAACAAGGGCACTTGATGGGTAATTATTTGTTTCGTTCATATAATATCACACAATTATAATATTTTATTATTGAAATATTTATTTATCTGCAAAAGAATAACGTTAATATTTTATATAATTTCATTTCTAATTGCAATACATTCCTATGCAGACCAAGCACTTCAATTTCAACGGGTTATGATACGAATCCTGCTGCAGAATGTCAAAGTCAAGAATCACTTGGTTTGCCCGTTCAATTACTTGGACAAACGAGAAAAGAAACAAGCGGACTCGATAAGTAATTATTTGTTTCGCCTACAATTTATATTACACGATGTAATGGCATCCAACTAGTTAAATAACCTTTCTGCACAAATATAACGTACAACTGTGACATTTTTAATAATTATTTCGTCTTTTTTATTTTCAATCACGGCATTTCTATGCAGATTAAACACTTCAAGTTCAGTGGATTGCATTATGGATCCTACTGCAGAACGTCAAAGTAGAGAACTATCTAGTTTGCCCGTTTAATCATTTAAAGAAACGACAGAAAAAACAAACGCACTTGATAAGTAATTATTTGTTTTGTTTATATCATACAATATAATGATATATTTACTCTTAAAATACTAACTCTTCTGCAAAAGATTAATTTAATTTTATTTAAATATTTTATTTATATATTTCTTTTCAATATTTTATTTAAAAAATATTATTATTTTAAATAATTCCATTACTAATTGCACCGTATTTCAATGCAAACCAAACACTTCAAGTTTAACAGGTTACCATACGAATCCTTCAGCGAAACGTTAAAATACTGCAGAACAATACCTTTGCTTCTGTATTATCCGCGTTTTTTTTTTTTTTTTTTTTTTTGCAAATTAATATATTAAAGGTTGTATATTTTCATGGTTCCCATATAGTTGTAAAAAGAGAAGTGATATCCGTACAAAACATACCTTTTTTGAAAAAGGATAATAAAATGCGCCAGGTATACGTGCTTTATACACAACCTTTATTTTAAAAAATTTTGACCGGTCTTATAATTACATATTTCTTACTACGAAAATAATGATATCAAAAGATACACAACCTGTACTGTTTTTTTTTTTATTATTTAGATTCACACACAAAAAAGACACTTGGCGCGAAGTATTTCTTATCATATTTACTTGGCGCAAACCTTCTGATATTATTGTTTTTGTAACAAAAAAATACAAATAGCATTATAAGACCAAATTAGATCAAAATTTTTCTTTTTGATAAAGGTGTTGCATGGAGCACGTACATTTGGTACGTTTTTTATCCTTCTAATTGAAAAAGATATGTTTCAAGATCTGTACGCGATCTGGTAATTATGAAAATTTTAACTATATATCCGTATAAACATACATCCTAATAAGTGAACCATGCCTCTTTATGACCTTTGTGAGATATTCTACAAACGCTTGTTGAGCCAATCATTGTACCACATTTAATATCAGACAGTCTGTATTACAGAAAGGTTACGGCATCGAAGAAAAGATGGAGCAAGTTGTGGAATTATTTCGAGGAATTGAAACCTTCGCTGGTGAAGTGCACGACCTGTAAAAAAGAAATTAAGATACCTCATCCAACAAGCCGCACAACAATAATGAGAGCCCACTTATTTAATGTACATGGAATATCTCTCGATGATGACACTCTCACACTACCTGACGACTTAAAACAATATTACTCAGAGTTACCGGGACATAAGGCAAAATGTAAAGATTGTGGCACAACAGTATCTCTTTTAACAAATAGGGGACATTTACGAAGACATTTAAGAAGGAGACATTCCATAAAAATCCAGAGTCGATATAAGTAAGTACACACTCAAAAAATTATTAAAATACTAAAGATTATAAAATAAATGCAATGGTAAAACAATCAATAACTAAAGAAAATTGAGCGAATAATAGTTTTTGTCAGGGCATCCATATAATATTTATTTGCAATTTTGATAAATCATTGTGCACGTACATTTGGTACGTTTTTTATCCTTCTAATTGAAAAAGATGTGTTTCAAGATCTGTACGCGATCTGGTAATTATGAAAATTTTAACTATATATCCGTATAAACATACATCCTAATAAGTGAACCATGCCTCTTTATGACCTTTGTGAGATATTCTACAAACGCTTGTTGAGCCAATCATTGTACCACATTTAATATCAGACAGTCTGTATTACAGAAAAGTTACGGCATCGAGAAAAAAACGCAGCAAGTTGTGGAATTATTTCGAGGAATTGAAACCTTCGCTGGTGAAGTGCACGACCTGTAAAAAAGAAATTAAAATACCTAAACCAACAGATTGCATAAAAATAATGAGAGTACACTTATTAAAAAAACATAGAATATCTCTCGATGATGACACTCGCACACTACCTGACCACTTAAAACAATATTACTCGGAGTTACCGGGATATAAGGCAAAATGTAAAGAGTGTAATAAAACACTGTCTTTCTTAACAAAAATGGGATATTTACGAGTACATTTAAGAATACATTGCACAAGAATCCAGAATCAAGATGAGTAAGTACATAGTTAAAAATTATTTTAATACTAAAGATTATAAAATAAATGTAATAAGAAAGCAATCAATAGCTAAAAAAATCTGCGAATAAATTTTTTATCAGGGCATCCTTATAATACTTATTTGCAATATTGATCTTAAATGTGCCTCTCAAATCATAATAATAATAATTTTTTAACTATTTCGCAAGTATAATTTAAATAAATATGAATCGCTTATTTTCACGTTCTTTCATGCATCATAAATAAAGACAATCTAGAAATTTAGATTAGATATTTATTTACATTAAATATTTATTTGTTTGACATTAGTATTGCAGAAATTTGAGGTAGATATATAAAATGTACGATTTATAGTTTTTATATATAGATATTTAAATTAAATAGTTCTATATATTTAATAAAATCTGTATGAGACAACTCTCAAGTCTGCTATCTACTGATTACCTAGATGAATAATAATTAATGAAAGTTTTTGTTAGCCAACAATCAACCGCTTTTTGTAGTATTTCAATATACGTTGTAAGTCTACAAATGTCAGCATATAGTGATACTCATTGTCATTATTAAACTATTCACATTAAGACAGCCTCTATTTTAAATTATATATTAGGAAAAACGTTTCTTTTAGGCGACGTATATAAGCAATAAATAAGTAAAATACGACAAATACAGTATGCAATCAAATTAAGGAGAACGTTATTATAACGTACAAGATATCATAAGTTTAATTGGGGAGATACGCCATTTTACAATCAAGACAAGATTTAGTAGTTTAATAAAATTATTTTTGTGAATTTATGTCCCGGTAAGAAATTTTTCATATAAACACATATTTAAATATACCTAATTATATGATATTATACAAATATTGTATAAAATATGTCCATATATGTTTCTTTTCTTTTGTATAATCTTTGCAGTTCGTATGTACAAGAAAAATAAAAATAAATAGAAAGAAAAATAAAAAAAAGAATTAGAAAATAATAACAGGATAATTTTTGCATTGTTTTTTTATTGTTCATTTATTTGCCTATATATAATTATATATAATCATATATAAATGTAATAATTGTAATAAATGTAATAATTGTAAAATATAATTATATATAATTATAAATGAGCAAATTTTTCACATTTGCTCACACTTTATTCTTTTGTAAAAGATCACGGCAAAAATTATCTTTTTAGTTATTTTTTTATTCTCTTTTTCTCATTATTTGTTTTGTACATACAGAGATTATACAAAAGACAAAAACATATATGGACATATATGGACATATTTTATATAATGTTTTATACAGGGGAAGCCCGGGCAGCGCGGATGTGTTTTAGAAAGGTTTTAGCAATTAGGTTTAACAAGAAAAAAGACACAGTTAAAGATCGGAAACCTTTCTTTTCTAATAATCTTCTCAAAGTAATCAATTTCTAAATAAAGTAAGAAAAAAAAATAGTTAAACATTTAAATCTCTTTGCAATCAAAAATTAAAGCAAAAGAAACTGTCCGCTTGGCCCGACCTCCCTAGGATAAAGCTGATGGGTCACTGGAACTGGTCTCTGTCTATTTCGTTCGGTTTGTTTTACGTTTGTATTAAAAAACCATCTTGAAACAGAAAAAACAGCAGTCACAATATGGCCCGTATTCATAGTCCGTACTTATTTCAAGACTCTCTTAAGTATAATGTCTTAAGATACGGCTCTGTGATTGGTTTATGACACTTTATAACATCTTAAGATTGTACTTAAGACAGTTTTAAATATAAAATCTAACTATGAATACCGGCCTGTGACCGGGCGAAGAGAATATAGTTCATCCGCTTTGTCCTTATCCGCTTTGCCCAAAAAACTTACTTGGCGTGAATTTGGAAAGGTTAAAATAAGTATGAGCAACAAGTGAAAATTTTTTAACTTTAATAGAGTTTTAAAAACAGAAAATTCTAATAAAAGAAACATTCACAGTGGTGAAGGAACAATTACTACTAATAATCAAGCTACGTACCTTAGCGAAAATAGCAAGAAAACACACAAAATTAATTTTTTTCTTATAAAAAACGCACGAGAGCAATCACATGTTCTTTCGCACTGCCATGGCATCGGCGACCGGTCGCTCCTTCTTCCTGCAGAGACTTATAACGCTATATCTAAGATGATGATGATGATAGATGAGCGAAAAAACAGCTTATCCGCTGTACCCGACTTTCCTTTAATATTATGTGATTATATATATTTTTTTAAATGTGTTTTTATATAAATCATTTTTTGCTGGGGTATTCTTCATTTCAACTAAAACTTGAATAGAACAATTACGTTAAAATAGCGTTTTTCCCTAATTTGATTTTATATCATATCGGTCGTGTTTCACTTATTTATTTTTCACAAATTAAGTCTACACATTTATTGCTTGACATTAGCATCACAAAAATTCGAGGTATAAAACATTCTCTCCCTATCTCTTTTTCTTTCCTCCTCCTACTCACTCTCACTTATAAAACTTCACTCCATTACGGTTCACCGTTAATAAGTACATAATAGTATTAAGTAATATGTAAAGTTATAGTATTTTAATAATTATTACTTTTTTCTATTTTTAATCACATCATTTTTCTATGCAGACCAAGTACTTCAAGTTTAGCGGATAATACTATGGATCCTTCTGCAGAACGTCAAAGTCTAGATACATCTAGTTTGCCTGTTCAATCATTTAAAGAAACAGCAGAAGAAACAGGCGAACTTAATGAGTAATTATTCGTTTTGCTTATGTCATACAATACAATAATATATTGATATTTAAATATTTAATCTTTTTCAAAGTAATGATTTACAACGTTAATATTTTAAATAATTCCGTTTCTAATTACTCCGTATTTCAATGTAGACCAAGCACTTCAATTATAATGGGTTTTGATACGAATTCTACTGCAGAATGTCAAAGCCAAGAATTATCTGGGTCGCCCGTTCTATCATTTAAAGAAACGACAGAAAAAACATGGGCACTTGATGAGTAATTATTCCTTTTGCTTATATCATACAATATAATAATATCTTGATATTTAAATATTTACTCTTTTGCAAAAGATTAATTTACAATGTTAATATTTTAAATAATTTGATCTCTAATTGCTGCGTATTTTAATACAGACCGAGCACTTCAATTTCAACGGGTTACGATACGAATCCTACTGCAGAATGTCAAAGCCAGGAAATAGTTGATTTGGCTCTTCAATCATGTGAACAATCGAGAAAAGAAACAAGGGCACGTGATGGGTAATTGTTGGTTTGTTTATATAATACAATATAATGATATCTCATTGATATATTTACTCTTCTGAAAAGAATAATTTATTATAGAATAATTTAACGTTAATATTTTATATAATTTTATTTCTAATTTCACTCACATTTCGATTTTGACCAAGCATTTCAAGTTCAACGGGTTATGATAAGAATCCTGCAAAGCATTAAAATACTGCAGAAAAATATCTTTGCTTCTGTATTGGTCACGTTTTCTTGTTTGCAAACTCATATATCAAAAGTTTTATATTATCACGGTTTCTTTGTAATTGTAAAAAAGGTGATATCCGTACAAAACATATCTATCAAAACATATCTTTAAAAAAAAAAATGAATAAAATGCGCCAGGTGTACGTGCTCCATACACAATTTTTATTAAAAAAATAATTTGATTATTTAATTTTGTCATACAATTTTAATATATTACTTGCTACAAAAACAATGATACCCGAAAGTTTGCATCAAACGAATAAGATAAATTCCCAGATAGCAAAGAGTGTCTGAGCAAAATCGCGCAAACCTGTGGTTGCTTATAATGCTGACACCTTGCCGTACATTTGCTTCAATTGGGAATAATGTTATTTCCGGGGCCCCTCAATTTGATAGGTGTATTTGATAGAACTTTCGCTGAGAAGAAAAATGCCGCAAACCACAATGCGCTACGATGCGTAGTTTTTGAGATATCGATTTTTAAATGTAATAATAGCAATATTGTTGTATGGTATTATACATGGGGTTTGCAATTTACGTGTGGAAAGTTCACGCATGTACTTTGTAAGGCACACTATGTGTCTAGTTTAAAAGATGTGGAGTCCCCCACAGGGGAGCGGAAATTACTGCCTCCACGCATACACTTTTCACGCGAACCGACGTTCACCCCCAACCCCCTGCTTGCGGGGAAGGGGCGGTAGTCCCTCCCCCGCCTACGTGTGTACTGTTTCTCTCTCTCTCTCTCTCTCTCTCTCTCTCTCTCTCTCTCTCTCTCTCTCTCTCTCTCTCTCTCTCTCTCTCTCTCTCTCTCTCTCTTGTGACCACTTTGATATGGCCTTTGTTAGACTACTGTTCCCTTGTGTACAACGATGTGTCTGACGAGCTCAGCACCAAGCTTCAGAGACTTTCAAATTGTGCGGTTCGCTTTGTTTTTAATTTAAGGCGTGATGAACACATCACGCCCTACCGACATCAGCTGGGGTGGCTGACGGTCAAGCATCGACGCCTCTACTTTCTAGGCACTGAAATGTATAAGGTGTCTCACAACATGTCTCCTACCTACATCTCTGAAATCTTCACTAGTCCTGACCCCTTAGTCAGGCGATCATCACGTCTGGCTATACCTCATTCTTTCCATGTTCCTATCCATAGAACCGAAGCATATCATAAGTCCTTCCATCTTGCAGGCGTCTACTTGTGGAACTCGCTTCCCACCGACGTAGTATCTGCAACGTCTGTCGCCGTTTTCAAGAGTAAACTGTACGACCATCTTTTCTCGCTTGAGCGTAATTCGATCTAATGTCTCCTCAGCCTCTGCCCACCATGCAAATTCTGACTTAGGGTGTCAACTTATTTCTTGTGCGTTTCATTAGTTTAAGTTACATTTTATTCTTATTTTTATTTCTATTTTTTCCTGCGTAGTTTACATCTGCCACTATTATACTGTTCTTTTCTTTCTTTTTTATTTTTATTTTTATTTTTGTTTTTATTGTTACCCTATTTTTTCTTTCTTTTTGTATGCTTACACCTTTGTAATTCTTTACTTGCCTAAAGTCTGTGACTATGGCATAAATAAACCATCAATCAATCAATCAATCTCTCACTGCTAATTCTGTGTATATTATTATACTATGTGATAGATTATATAAATTGATATCTCAAAAACCATGCATCGTAGCGCACTGTGGTTTGCGGCATTCTTTTTTTTTTTTTAGAAAGATCTATCAAATACACCTATCAAATTCAAGGGCCCCAAAAATAACATTCTTGCCTTTTAATTAATGTCGAGTAATTTAATATTTGAAGCAACACGCAGGCAATATTGGATATATGTATTGCCAGAAATACATATATTTGTCGGCAAGAGAACAGCAAATTTACTTCGCGTTACTAGCAATATAACAGCATTGTGTGATCCTATGAATTATTACAGCAACATGACAGCCCGAATTTTGAATCAGACGATTTTAGACCGCAACAAATAAGTTGCTAACAAGTTGCTAGCAAGTTGCTATACATTATACAAAATTGTTATATCGTGAAGGCATCAACTTGCCGACAAATGCGGACTCAATTGCCACAATTCTAATAGCAACACATACTATGTTGTCGGCAACATGCCTGCAACAATGCAGACACGTTGCTCTATCTGGGTCTTTAATAAAATCAGATGTTACTACTAACTTATCCTATTCACTTGATGCAAACTTTCGAATATTATTGTAAATATTTCAAAGAAACATCAGATGTTACTAATTTATCATATTCACTTGGCGCAAAAATTCTGATTGCTTTTATAGTAAAAAACACAAATAAAATTATAACATCAAATATAATTATTTCAGAATTCTTTCCAATAATGAGTTTCTATAAAGCACATTCGATTATTGACGTTATTTACCTTTTTAAAAAAATGTAACTTTGTATCTGTACGTGATCTAGTAATACGTGATCTAGTAAGTCTAATCACATATTTATTTGAATCAAGAATACAATTTAACTTAAAGAAAATAAATATTTACTTGAGAATACAAAACCATTTCGATTTATGAATTAAAATTCAGTGAATTGTTGTTTACTTACAGTAAATATTTCGTTGATTCAAGACAATCAGATCTTGCCTCAAGATCTGCATTTCTTAAATCAAATAAATATTAACTTAAAGAAAATGAATATTTACTTGAGAATACAAAACCATTTCGATTTATGATTTAAATTTCGGAGAATTGTTACTTACTTACAGTAAATATTTCGTTGATTCAAGACAATCAGATCTTGCCTCAAGATCTGCATTTCTTAAATCAAATAAATATTAACTTAAAGAAAATGAATATTTACTTGAGAATACAAAACCATTTCGAGTTATGAATTAAATTTCGGAGAATTGTTACTTACTTACAGTAAATATTTCGTTGATTCAAGACAATCAGATCTTGCCTCAAGATCTGCATTTCTTAAATCAAATAAATATTAACCTAAAGAAAATGAATATTTACTTGAGAATACAAAACCATTTCGAGTTATGATTAAATTTCGGAGAATTGTTACTTACTTACAGTAAATATTTCGTTGATTCAAGACAATCAGATCTTGCCTCAAGATCTGCATTTCTTAAATCAAATAAATATTAACCTAAAGAAAATAAATATTTACTTGAGAATACAAAACCATTTCGATGTATGAATTACAATTCAATGAATTGTTACTTACTTATAGTAATATTTCGTTGATTCAAGACAATCAGATCTTGCCTCAAGATCTGCATTTCTTAAATCAAATCAATATTAACCAAAAGAAAATAAATATTTACTTGAGAATACAAAACCATTTCGATTTAATTTTCAAATAGTTTTTACTTTTTTTTTTATATTTTTATAGTGTAATCTGTATTTATTGTTTCGTATATATATTCTATTTTAATTACAATTAATTAAAATTACGCATTTATTTAAAATTTTTGAGAACGCATCGACGGGATTTGAACCTAAGATGTTCGGGGTCGCAACCTAACACGCTAACGCTGAGCTAATCGTACGCTTGTGGTATCTATCATTATAACAATATATATATTTCTACTCTTTATTAGAAGTTTCTTTGTTTCAAGTAAATTTTTACTGCCGCCAGAAACAAGAGTGCCGTTACTGCAAATTGTTACTTTTGTCGTAATATTTATGTAAAGTTCAGAAGATTTTCCATCAAATCATATTTATATTTTCCATAAATTTTCAATAAATTTTCCATAAAATCTATATATTTTGATCATATACGTTTAAGACTTAAATTGAAAACGAACTTGATTTCGGTAAATGAAAAACTTCTGAACTTTACATGAATATTATCATAAAAATTAAATTGTAGTTACGGACATTCTTGCTTCCGGCGCCAGTATATTGATAATTTTCAAATGCTAACACTTTGATTTAAGCAAAAATTATCTGAGATTAAGTAAATACTTTTTAATTTCAAACGAATGGTTTCTGTGGTCATTAAATATTTGTTTACTGATCACAAAGAAATATGTTGTCGGTTTCAAAAAACCAAATCTTTGATTTAAGCAAATATTTTCTTAGAAAAAATAAATATTTGTTAAACATATTTATCGATATTAAGTAATGTATTTTCTGGTTTAAAGTAAATATTTTTTGATACCAAGCTAATGATTTCTGTCATTTAAATAAATATTGTTCAAACATATTTATCGATACAAAGTAATTTATTTACTGGATAAAAGTGAATATTTTCTAATTCCAAAGTAATGGTATCTTTGATTCAAATACATAATTATTTACCAATTATAAAGAAATATATTGTTAGTTTTCAAACACGAATGCTTTGATTCAAGTTAACATTCTTTCAGATCAAAGCAAATATTTTCTTAGGAAAAGTAAATATTTGTTAAACATATTTGTCGATATTAAGTAATGTATTTTCTGGTTTAAAGTAAATATTTTCTGATACCAAGCTAATGATTTCTGTCATTTAAATAAATATTGTTCAAACATATTTATCGATACAAAGTAATTTATTTACTGGATAAAAGTGAATATTTTCTAATTCCAAAGTAATGGTATCTTTGATTCAAATACATAATTATTTACCAATTATAAAGAAATATATTTTTAGTTTTCAAACACGAATGCTTTGATTCAAGTTAACATTCTTTCAGATCAAAGCAAATATTTTCTTAGGAAAAGTAAATATTTGTTAAACATATTTGTCGATATTAAGTAATGTATTTTCTGGTTTAAAGTAAATATTTTTTGATACCAAGCTAATGATTTCTGTCATTTAAGTAAATATTGTTTAAACATATTTATCGATACAAAGTAATTTATTTACTGGATAAAAGTAAATATTTTCTAATTCCAAAGTAATGGTATCTTTGATTCAAATACATAATTATTTACCAATTATAAAGAAATATATTTTTAGTTTTCAAACACGAATGCTTTGATTCAAGTTAACATTCTTTCAGATCAAAGCAAATATTTTCTTAGGAAAAGTAAATATTTGTTAAACATATTTATCGATATTAAGTAATGTATTTTCTGGTTTGAAGTAAATATTTTTTGATACCAAGCTAATGATTTCTGTCATTTAAGTAAATATTGTTTAAACATATTTATCGATACAAAGTAATTTATTTACTGGATAAAAGTAAATATTTTCTAATTCCAAAGTAATGGTATCTTTGATTCAAATACATAATTATTTACCAATTATAAAGAAATATATTTTTAGTTTTCAAACACCAACGCTTTGATTCAAGTTAACATTTTCTCAGATCAAGTAAATGATTTTGTAGTAGAATTGTTCAAAAACCAAAGTTTTCATTTTATTTATTCAAAATAATATTTATTTTCATCAAGTAAATATATATGCCTAAAATATTTAATTATGTACAGATATTTTCGTAAATGAATTGCTTGAGTCAAAGAAATATTTATTAAAACAAATATATATTTCGTTAATGAAAGTAAATAAATTTTTTTTTCAGTGTATAAATTCGAACTACATATCCGTATAAACATAGACCCCAATAAAAAAAGAACCATATCTCTTTTTAACCTTTGTGAGAAATTCTGCAAGCGCTTTTAAAAGCGCTCAGTGTATCATATTTAGTAGTTTTAGACGATTAATTTTTATTACAGGTCGGTCATAATGGCACCGAAAAGAAAACCCAGCAAGTTGTGGAATTATTTCGAACAATTGAAACCTTCGCTAGTAAAGTGTGTAGTTTGTAAAATGGAAATTTATACGCCTCATCCATCAAACAGCACAGCAGTAACGATAGAACACTTAAATAGACATGGAATATTTCTCAATAATGACACTTTTACACTACCTGACGACTTGAAGAAATATTACTCGGAGTTACCGGGATATAAGGCAAAATGTAATGATTGCGGTAAAACAATGTCTTTCTTAACAAATATTGTACGTTTACGAAAACATTTAAGAAGACATTCCACAAGAATCCTCAGTCGAGATGAGTAAGTACACATTCAAAAAATTATTAAAATATTAGATTATAAAATAAATGCAATAATACGATCAGCAGCTAAAGAAAAAACGCGAATACAAGTTTTTATCAGGTCATCCATATAACATTTATTTACAATTTTGATCATAAATACGTCTCTCAAATAGTAATAAAAATAATATTTCAATTATTTTGCATAATTTAAATAAATTTGAGTCGATTATTTCACCTTCTTTTATGCATCATATATATAGACCAGGAATTTAGATTAGATGTCTATTTGGTTGACATTAACACTGTAGAAATTCGAGACAGATATACGGAGTATTTTCTAAGTAAGTAAAGAAAATTGAAGGGGATATTCCTTGGCTTACTTGAAAAAGAAAAAATTCTCTAAACATGTGTCCTAAACCATTTCGTTTTCAAAATACAGGATGTCAAAGTTGTGAAAAAAAAATGAAAATCTGGAAAACGTTTAAAGATATTTCATTTAAATTTATTATCCATATATGTGGTATTAAGAAATATGTATCTTCCAGTACCGATGAATAATTTTTTAATCTACCTGGGACGTGTGTTTTTGACACCATGTGTTTTGAAGACAAAATAGTTTAGAACACATGTTATAAAAACTTTTTTTTCTTAAAATAAGCCAAGGAATATCCCCTTCAAGTTTGTGTACTTACTTAGAAAATACCCTGTATAAAATGTATCAGTTCTTATAGGTATTCAAATTAAAGTAGCTCAATTTAATAAAATCTATATAGCACAACTCAAATCTGCCATCCACATATTACATAGATGATTAATAATTAATAAAAATTCCTATTAGCCAACAATCAATCTTTATCATTTGAATATACGAGAACGTTGACGTTGTAGGTCTCCAAATGTTAACATAGTGTAGGATTAAATAAATGCTTGTGGAGTCGGAGTAAATGATTAACGTTATATGAATATTTATTTTGAGCAAGTTATAGATTAGGCAAATAGTTATGACAAAAGCAATGTAATGAACAAAGTTATGACGAAAGATGCAAATATAAACTCTTAACTTTATCTCGTATCTCGATCACTCGTATAACTCGTTAAATGTCTCGTATCTCGGACGAATGTAACTCTTAATACTGTCTTATAATCTGACCACTCGCGTGACTCGTTAGTGAACACGCGACGTTACTCTGTATTGCTCGACTTACTCTCTCCGACTGACTGTTAACGATCGGAGCGGTCGACGCGCACAACTTTGCGAAAACGTTCGATACGCGATCCTCGATTATCGATTATCGACCGGGCGCGGAAAATAATCCCACAATAGTGATATTGATTATTCGTTACCCTTGAAATTATTATTGTACATATAGCACCAACCCCTAATTTATTCTGACATATTCTACAATTTTTTGTGAGAATATTCTATCATTTTCGATCGTTTTAATTGGTAACCGTATTCGTCTTATGTTTAAACGTGTACTCATATTAACCCGTTAACTGCTATGGACGAAAATACTCGCGGACGACGAATACTCGCCCGTAAGACGCTCTGGGCGAGTTAATTCGTTTGTTTAGAAAACTAGTCGGACTCTCAGAAGTCAAATCGTATAAGCATTGTAATGTTGACCTTTGTGTTGTTCCATGCTTTCGAATTTATCACATAGAAAAACAATTCAAATACATTGGTATTTTTTCTTTATGCATTTTTTTCTTTTACTTCTTTTCTTATCTCAAATATTAACATAAAATAAACCTTTAGTTGTTTTTGATTAGACAATCTAGATTCTTAGTCAATTAATATTTTAATTCAATGTGCTTTATTGCTTGCCTTTCGGCTTAACAAGGCGTTTTTTAAGGGACGTTACCCAACCCTGTACATAAGTTTCCCCTTCATTCCTGGCCCTTTTGCGACCTCACATTTATCTAGTACCCACTTCCCTTCTCTTCTTGTTCCTCGCTCTTTCTCCTGGACTTCCCTTCCTTCATGTTCCAGTTCCTCCTTACATCCTTATTCTGTTTCTCTGAGTTTCCTCGTTTCTTTGTTTCGTACTTCTACCTGACTTTCGTTTCGCTCTCTCTCTCTCTCTCTCTCTCTCTCTCTCTCTCTCTCTCTCTCTCTCTCTCTCTCTCTCTCTCTCTCTCTCTCTCTCTCTCCTCTCTCTCTCTCTCTCTCTCTCTCTCTCTCTCTCTCTCTCTCTCTCTCCCTCTTAGTCAATTAATATTATTTGTAGTTAAATTATGAAAAGTTGCTTGACAAAATTGCGGCCCAAGTTAACACCAAAGCGTCTGACAGGCAATATCGTCGTGCGAGTATTCTCCAAAAGAGTTAAAGGATTAAGACAGTCTCTATTATAAATTATTAATTAGGAGAAACGTCTCTTTCAATGACGTTACTCAAAAACGTCATTGTAACGTACAAAAAATCATAAGTTTAATTAGGGAGATACACCATTTTATGGTTAGGACAGGTCACAGGATTTTAAAGTAATAAAATTATTCGTGTGAATTTATGTACATTTCTTTACCTCAACTACAACTAGAACAGATCAATTACGTTAAAATAGCGTTTCTCCCTAACTTAATTTTATATCATATTGGTCGTGTTTCACTTACCTATCTATTAATCACAAATTCAGACGTTAATTGTTTGACATTAGCATTATAGAAATTTGAGGTATAAAACATTGTCTCCATATCACTTTCTCTTTCTTCCTTCTTCTCATTCTCACTGACAAAACTTCACTCCATTACGGTTAATCGCCAATAAGTACATAATAACATTAAATAATACGTGCACACAATTGTAGTATTTTAATAATTATTACTTTTTCATATTTTTAATCACATCATTTTTCTATGCAGACCAAGTACTTCAAGATTAGTGGATTATGGTGTGGATCCTTCTGCAGAACGTCAAATTCAAGATACATCTGGCTTGCTCGTTCAATCATTTAAAGAAACGACAGAAAAAACAGGCGCTCTTAACGAGTAATTATTTGTTTTGCTTATATCATACAATATAATGATATCTTGATATTTAAATATTTACTCTTTTTCAAGAGAATAACTTACAACGTTAATGTTTTAAATAATTCCATTTCTAATGACTCCGTATTTCAATGCAGACCAAGCACTTCAATTTCAACGGGTTATGATACGAATCCTGCTGCAGAATGTCAAAGTCAAGAATCACTTGGTTTGCCCGTTCAATTACTTGGACAAACGAGAAAAGAAACAAGCGGACTCGATAAGTAATTATTTGTTTTGCCTACAACTTATATTACACAATGTAATGGCATCCAACTAGTTAAATGACCTTTCTGCACAAATATAACGTACAACTGTGACATTTTTAATAATTATTTCGTCTTTTTTATTTTCAATCACGACATTTCTATGCAGATTAAACACTTCAAGTTCAGTGGATTGCATTATGGATCCTACTGTCGAACGTCAAAGTGGAGAACTATCTAGTTTGCCCGTTCAATCATTTAAAGAAACGACAGAAAAAACAGGCGCACTTGATAAGTAATTATTTGTTTTATTTATATCATACAATATAATAATATATTGATATTTAAATATTTACTCTTTTTCAAGAGAATAACTTACAACGTTAATGTTTTAAATAATTCCATTTCTAATGACTCCGTATTTCAATGCAGACCAAGCACTTCAATTTCAACGGGTTACAATATGGATCCTACCGCAGAATATCAAAGTCAGGAAACAGTTGATTTGGGTCCTCAAACGTGTGAACAATCGAGAAAAGAAACAAGGGCACGTGATAGGTAATTATTTGTTTTGCTTGTATCACACAATATAATGACATATTATTATTAAAATATTTACTCTTCTGCAAAGGATAATTTATAACGTTAATATTTTATATAATTCCATTTTCAATTGCAACACATTTCGGTGCAGATCAAGCATTTCAAGTTCAACGGGTTATGATACAAATCATTCTGCAGAACGTTAACATATATACTGCAGAACAATCATTGGCTTCTGTATTGTACGCGTTTTTTTATTTGCAAATTAATATATCAAAGGTTTTATATTTCCATGGTTCTCATGTAATTGTAAAAAAGGAGTGACAATCCGTACAAAACGTACCTTCTTAAAAAAGTAAATAAAATGCGCTAAGGTATACGTGCTCCATACAAAATCTTTATTGAAAAAAATTTTGATCTAATTTTGACATATAATTTCATTTCTTGCTATTAAACAATGATACCTCAACAAGATAAATTAGTAATATCGAGAATTTTTTAATTAAAGTTTCTTTATTATACTTGTTGTATACGTGTTCTGAAAACGAACACGTACCCAATAACTATAATAAAGAAACATTATTAGGAAAATCAGATGTTACTACTAATTTATCCCATTCACTTGATGCAGACTTTCTGTTGTCATTGCAAATATTTTATAGAAACATCAGATGTTACTAATTTATCATATTCACTTGGCGCAAAAATACTGATATCATAGTTTTATAGTAAAAAAGCACAAATAAAATTATAACATCAAATATTATTTTAAAATTTTTTCCAATAATGAGTTGGTATAGAGCACTTACATGTGGTTATTGGCATTATTTACTCATTTTAGAAAAATGTAATATTTGTATATCTGTACATGATCTGGTAATTAAGAAAATTTAAATTATATATAAACATACGCCCTAATAAAAAAAACCATATCTCCTTTTTACCTTTGTGAAAAATTCTGCAAGCGCTTTTTAAGGCGCTCACTGTATCACATTTACATAGTATCAAACGATTAATCTGTATTACAGGTCGGTTATAATGGCACCGAAAAGAAAACGCAGCAAGTTGTGGAATTATTTCGAGGAATTGAAATCTTTGCTGATAAAGTGCGCAATTTGTAAAATAGAAATTCATATGCCTCATCCATTGAACAGCACAGCAATAATGATAGGACACTTAAATAAACATGGAATATTTTTCAATAATGACACTTTCACACTTCCTGATGACTTGAGGAAATATTACTCGGAGTTACCGGGACATAAGGCAAAATGTAATGATTGTAGTAAAACAATGTCTTTCTTAGCAAATATTGTACGTTTACGAAAACATTTAAGAAGACATTCCACAAGAATCCTGAATCGAGATGAGTAAGTACACATTCAAAAAATTATTAAAATACTAAAAATTATAAAATAAATGTAATAATAAAACAATCAATAACTAAAGAAAATTGAGCAAATAAAAGTTTTTGTGAGGGCATCCATATATTTATTAGCAATATTGATCATAAATGTGTGTCTCTCAAAACGTGATAATAATAATTTCTTCATTATTTCGCATTTAGTTTAAATAAATTTGTATCGGTTGTTTTCACGTTCTTTTATGCTTCATAGATAAAGATAATTCAGATATTTAGATTAAATATTTATTTGTTTGACATTAGTATTGCAGAAATTCGAGGCAAATATATAATTAAACTCTCTCTAAATTGCCATTTACGGTCCGCGCTGGATCTTGGTAGCCAAATTATTATATATTTTTTAAATCGAATTGATTTAATTACGGGGAGGGAGGGGGTTTTACTTCAACGGGAACTATGTTCGTTTATTTATTCGTTTTAACGTATATGTTAAAAATATTATGCATACAATAACAATTTATATTAAATATTTTAATTATTTATTTAAATCTTTATAATATTTTATAGGCGTTATGTAAAAATATTACAAAGTTTATAGGAAAAAAGAAAGCAAATTCGAAAGCAATCAGAGGAAATACTTACAAAGCTAATGGCTTTGGCGTTATTACCTGAAAAAGATATTGTGACAGCTTTTCTTAATATTAAATCAGACATGTCGCTATATATGAGACGTCGAACCCCAACGTTATTTTCGCTATTACGACCGTTTTTGGATAAACCGAATAGCACCCGATTTTCAATGTATCGGAAGCTTAAACGGACACATAATTTAATAGAACGATATCACAGGACATTAAATATACATCATAAATTTACAGATAACCATGACCTATGGATGTTTATAAGTAAGTATTGTACATTAATATAAATTGTGAGGAATAACTATGTATACATATTCATAATTATTACGTAAAATATTATTATATATACCATTTGCTTTAATTTTTTATTTACAAAAAAATTAGGAGAATTGCAGGCGACAACTGGTCGAGATCTGACGACTTTAAAGGCAGGCACAATAACTGTCACATTAACAGAAAAATCGTAATAATCGTTAAGCGACTCAGGTATACCGCGAATATCGGGACTTAATTAACAAGCAACTGGGACAATTGTTAAATACAAGAAACATATTTAAATCATTAAACACAGTGCAACGAGTCTGTTCATTCTCCGACCCGAAATTCCCGAATCCTGTGCCGGTTACGGCACAACAGCTCAAACTTATAGGTATTATATATGTACACCAATGTTAACCGCTTATGTTATTAAATCAATATTTTTAACTAAAAAATGTAAGCATTACTTTTTACTGTAACAGTTGAAATTTTATAATAACGCATTGAAAATAAAATCGCAATGCGTTAGAAGTTGTGTCGCACAACAGCAAATGGCGAAACAGAATGTCAGGGGCCAAGTAGAGCTGTTACGATGAGCGCGAGCGTTACGATTAACATTACGATAGATGTATTATAGATGGACCTTTTCGCAGATGCGGATAGAGACCTTCTAATCAGAGACTGGCCGTAAGAAGACCACTTTTAATTGATTTGTCATTTTTCCTCAAAAGTAAAAGAAAAGAAAGAGAAAGAGATATGAGAAAGAAAGAGAAAGTGATATGAATGTATATCGCTTTCTCTTTCTCTCTTATATCCTACTCTCTCGCAGGATTTTGGCCAGGGCAGAAGGATGGCCAGTCTCTGATTATATATAGGGTCTCTATAGACGCGGACGACGGCGACGACGTGACGGAAAGTCGCAGAGCTGTCGCTTGTTATTCGGTTACGTTCGGAGCAGACGGTACGGGTATATAAACTTTTTAAGATGCTATTGTTTGTATGTAAAAGATCAATCGACAGTTTTGCACTTCTCGAGGCACAAGCTATATTTTCCGTCTCTCACTGAAGATAAATAATCCGCGCACTTGCTTATCTTTCGCGATTCTTAAATGTAATTATTTAATGATTTTTATGAGAATAAATATGTGCCATTAATACTGGCTTCTCTTTAATCTTTCAATATAAATTTAAAGAACTAAAAGATTATACATTATATTTCCGATGTTATATAATAAAAACTTGAATTTTTTTAAACAATTGAGTTTTCATTTCATCGGCTATAATTGGCAAATCATCGTGACGATTCAACCATTGGTTTTAGTCCTGTATTCGTCAAGACGTTAATAATCTTTGATACTTATATGTATAAGCATCTCATTTTTAGAATAATTTAATTTTTCAAATTTTTTTAGAATAATTTAATTTTTTAATTTTCAGATCTTAAACGTTTTAAACAATTAATTAACACATCTATTTCTAAATATCAGATATTTACTTGTCTATTTAACTGCAATTTCTTGATATTTAGATTACGTTTATTCTCAAATATTTAGGACAGTAAAACCGGTTCCTATATATATATTATTCTTTATATCAAAATAAAAACGTTAGCATATCATTCAAAAATCATTTTAGATGTAAGAATCGGAAAATATTTTTGGAAAAGAAGTATATTGATCGCGTTACGAACATTTTCTGATTTTTTTTAAACTAATAAATTAGATAGAATTTTACAGTATTAGGATCGAGACTACAGGATATGGTAAAAATTTAGACATTGATTATTCTAGAGTTAAGTGTTACTATATCAATAATTATCACATATCGTTGAGTGTATACATATATACAGGGTGTTCCAGGTCAGGTCAATAAAACTACAGGGTCTTATAGGAAATTGAATTTGGAGCAAAAAAGTTCCTATAAACATAGGTCCAGAAACGCTTTGCGCAGAGTTCGTCGAACGAGGCGTAAAGAGCAAAAAAAGGATAATGAGGAGGCTGCTCGTCAAAGGAATAAGTATTCTATGGCCCAGGCATCGACGATGCTGCATAAGATAAAAAAATTTATTCAACAATTTATTCACACGGCATGCAGCTATTAGGCTGGTATTCATAGGCCGGTATTCATAGTCGATTCTTATTTCAAGACTGTCTTAAGTGATGTCTTAAGATGCTAATACGGACCTCTGATTGGTTGATGACGCCTTAAGGCTGTACTTAAGACGATCTTGGATATAACCCGACTATGAATACCGGCCGGATATATTAAGACGTCTTAGGATCTTAAGATATTTGAATCATGAGCCGTACGGTTTTGAAATAAGAACCGACCAGCTTTTAGTGTTTCTTGAAAGTGTTGAAAATCAGTACCAGAAGTATCTCGGAAACTATAATAGTAAACCGATTTGCATGAAATTTTTACAGCTACTCTCAATACACAATAGAACTAAAAGATTTGAACTAGTGAAAGTGCTTTGATGAAAATCATAGTACCAGAAGTATCTTCGGACAACTATAATATTAAACCGAGACTGAATTGTTGTTACATATCGCTAACTCTCAATACACAATTAGAAGTAAAAGTGATTTGAACTAGTAAAATAAATAAATAACAGTTAATGTGTTAATTGTAATTTGCTCTGATGAGTTAGTAGACAAAAGCTCTGATTACCGTATACAAATTTATGATAAATTATTTGTGTCAATTTTATGATATAGTTAATCGTTTGCGTTCTTAAGTTATTGTTACAGTGTTTTTAAAAAAATGTTATTCTAAAAAATGGACACAATGATGTTATATTCACTATAAAATATAATTTTTATACCAAGATATTGTGCATATTAAATGATACTTAACAACATATAATAAAAATTCATACATCTACTATTTATAATTTTTTACAATTCGACCCAAATTTTTCCTAATTTTTACTTCTGTCAGAGTCCTAGCTGTAACTTATCCTTATAGTGTGAAAGATTGCATTGGTTGCATCGCATTGGTTCTATGAATGTTAATTGAAATAAACAATAAATGACATTTTGAATATCGCTCAATCTTCGTGAGCCATTTATATAATAATATATTCAAAAAATGAATTATACATGGTAAACAGAACTTTTAATAAAAATATTTTTTTAATTTTCATATTGTAGTAGCTCTCATTATATTTAAGAATAAGCATGGCTACCAAATGTTAAAATTTGTTTGAAATGGTAGCTCTGATATACTTTACACGCAATGAACTATATACTAAACTAGAATCTGAACTCGACTCACTCTACTGACTCTACTCGAGAAGAAAATGGGATGAGCGGGAGGGAGAATTGCAGCCAATAGCTCCTTTTTTGTTGGACTGCGTTCAGAAATTCAACCTAGCTATAACATTAGGGGCTGCGCAATGAAAGGAATAAGGAACAGGGAATAAGGAACAGTTTAATATTAACATATGCATTGTGCACATGGCATGCAGAATATAGATAAAATTTCATCACTGTTAGCGCTATTCCTTTGTTCGTTTATTCTGTGTTAATGAATTTCATATATTTTAATATTGAACTGTTCCCTATTCCTGTTCCCTGTTCCTTTTATTGTGTGCAACTCCTTAGAATCACAGTATAAGTATACACAGTAGAGAGACTGAACTTTTTTAGTGGTAATAAATTTTATCTTCCCACGAATATGGCGGCCTATATGTATGACAAAGAGAAAGATACTTCTCTCTCTTTCTCTCTTAAGCGTTCGTACAGCCTAGAAGATGGCGGCGAGTCCACGTGACCTGGGACCCACTATATCAAAGGTGCTGACGCTCGGTGTCACTACTGTATGTACTTATACTAGCGTTCAGGAATAATACCTAGGCGCACTTACGTAACTCTAATGTTATAGTGTACGTAATTATAGCTTAGAGTTACTCAGGTTGAATTTCTGAATGCAGTCATGTGTTAAGGCCTGTGTTCACGATGCTAGAAACTTGGTCCAAGTTCTCGGACCGAGGAAAAGTTAATGAAACTTGGATCGTAGACACACTGAACTTGGATGCAAAACTCGTGTGTCCACGATCCAAGTTTCAGTAACTTTCCCTCGGTCCGAGACCAAGTTCTAGTATCGTGGACACAGGATGTCTAGATGTGCCTCTAGATGTGCCTAGGCGTAATTCATGAACCCCTGCTGTACTTCGAACACGACAACAATGGAATACTATTGACCAATCAAAAGTCTGCTAAATAGAGAGAGAACGGTCGCAAATCAATCCGTCTTTTTCTTCTCGTGGCCAAGCGCTAGCATGTGAGTTTACATTCCAATATAGTATATAGTTTTATAGCTTAGTTTACACCGTAGAAAGTCTTGATACGGGTATCAAGTTGGTGCGGACTAAGCGTTAGATACGTTTCTGTTTACATCGACTGTATTCAATCATATTAGCGACTGTTTCAAGACATTTTTCAATTTCGATTTCGTATACAATGATTTCAATTTGTACGTATCAAGCCAATCAGACAGCACATTAAGAATGCATTTGATACGCGTATCAGCTTACAATTAGTTTGATACATGCTGTTCTCGAGTATCGTACCATTTGATATGCCGTCGTTTACATCGATCGTATCAATGGATTTAGTCCGAATATAATACTTAGTACGCGTATCAAATGCTCGGTGCAAACAAGATCACTGTTTACACGCTGAAACTTAGGTCGGTAATCATATATGTGTATGCTGGATATTCACTTGTCTACCTATGCATATTGAGTTTTTATTCGCATATTCGATTTCATGTACAATTAAAATTTTAAAACAAAAAAATCACTGACAAGAATTCGTGGCAAGATCAAAAGACTGATGATTGCAATCATATCCAAAATCCAAACTACAAACGGGTCCAGGAGTTTTAATTTTAATACACATCTAGTGCAACACTTTATTTCAAAGTATTTAACCTTTTCGCTATGGTGGCGTTGGCCGACGGCAGCATAAGCCGCCAGCGTTCGCCTTGGAGCGAAGAAGTGCTATGACTCCACTGTTTTAACTCGTTGCATTAATGATATATAATTTTTCAAGCATAAAAATAAAACGGGATTTACATAAGTACAAAATTGTATTTTAAAATTATATTTTATCATTATTTTAAACCTCGTATTTAATACGCTACAAGTGAAGTTAGTACCAAATACGGCTATGCCGACTATGGCCGGCGCTAGTATCTACGAATGTCACATGAATGCCGGCTACAGACAATATTAGGAGCGAAAAGGTTAATGCTTGTGTGAAATAAGGAGGACTTTTAGTAAAAAATGCAGAGCAGATAGGTTGTGCTAAAAACAACATTTATACAAAATGCAAATACGTATTGTGAAGTACTCAATGTACGTTGTTCTATAGAATAGATTTTGAAATTAAAGTGATAAATAAATATGAACAACTTTGGTAGCTTTCACAAAAACTTACGTTGGAAATATATAATGACTAACACAAATTTCAGCATACGCCAATTTCTAAAGAATAATATGATGTTAGTCTCCATCCTCGTTATTAGTCTTATTTACTGGAAGTGTATAAACAACTGCCAGACCATTTTGGATATTGAACTCTGTATACAGATGTCCGGATATACAAGACACATACACTTATGACTCGAATCTCCGTGTACTTAATAGGTATATTGGTCATGAACATCCAAATACACAGGCCATGGAATAGCCCAAGAAGAACAGAAAGTCAAGAAAAAGTCAAAAATGACGTCAAAATGACGGAAAAATGATTGCCAACAGTTATTTTTTGATCATTTTGCAATCATTTTTCCATCATTTTGACGTCATTTTGACTTTTTCTTGACTTTCTGTTCTCCTGGGAGGTACCATATTCGGACATAGAAAACTCTTTACACATATATTGTGTATACCTTCTGTTATACCTACCTGTATACACTTGTTCTCTAGAGAAAACATACCATTTTCAAAAAAAGGTAAAAAACGGGCTAAGTGTACGTGTTCCATATAAAATCTTATTGAAAAAAAATTTGATCTAATTGTATGTATAATTCCATAAGGTTCTTACTACAAAAGCAATGAAAACAGAAGGGCCAAGTGAATATGATACAAAAAATGGCCCAAGTGTTTTAGTGTGAATCTAAATAATAAGAAAACGAACAGGTTGTGCATCGCTATTCAAAAAAGAACAGGTACACAACAAGTATAACCCTTACGGAAAGAAACTACAGCCAGTAAATATTACACTTGTGTAGTTACTACAGAACCCCCTGTAGTTATCACAGAAAGGAACACAATAATCTGTAGTTATTACACGCTGTAATTACTTTAGTGCGTGAAATCCCTGTAATATGGAATATACGTCTAATCATGAAATGTGAAATCCACTACACGTGTAATCCACTATATGTGTAATATACTACACGTGTGGTAAGTGACTTGTGTAGTAGACTACACGTGTAATCCATTATATGTGTAATATACTACACGTATGGTAAGTGACTTGTGTAGTAGACTACACATGTAATCTACAAAATGTGTTCATTATTTATTAGGGATGCCATAAGGAAGGTTTTTTTATGTTTGTCTACTGAGGCCCTTGTAAGGATTTGATAAGAATATTTTAACTTTATAAATATACTTTTTTCATAAATATATTTACAAACACAAAATTTCATAATGAGCCGGCGGTTTCTGACATTCACCCGACATTAAGAAATATTATATCATATATCCAATTCAAAATTTTATTACTCTTTTTAAACTGAATTTGTTTCTTAAGATGATTTTTGAAAAATTATATATTTGCGCTGGTTATGACATATGTAGACTATATATAACACTTACATCAAATTAAGAAGTAGTCTACCACGTAAGGCAGTTGGCTCACGATCCAGAGGTCCCGAGGTCCCGAGTTCGAATCCCACCAAGGTAAGTGTGTTTTTCAAATACGAGAAAATATTTATAATCATAGACTGCATCTTAAGAAACAAATTTAGTTATAAAATAGTAATAAAATTTCGAAAAAAATAATTTTTTTTTATGCCGGGTGAATATCGGAAATCAGTGTCCTCTAATATTAAGAGGACTGCAATCTTTTGGATGTTACAGGCTATTTTCCTGTAATATTTTCCTGTAATTTGAACGTATAGTACGAAAATATTACAACATATTACAATACTTCAGTCTGTAATTTCGTGTAATACTTTTATGTAGTTCCTGTAATATAATTTTCTGTAATCCGCTGTAGTTTCTTTCCGTAAGGGTTAAAAATCGTGTATTGATAATAACTGGTAAATATTAAAAATAATAATGCAATTACAATTAATGTACAATAATTATTAATATAAAATTCGTATATTTAACATAATATAATATTAATATATAACGTTAACAGCATGCATGAGAACGCCTAAAGACGCTACCTGACAAAATAAAGAATTTATTAATGAATTGAAAAATAATTAAGAATCAAATTTAAAGAAACATAAATCTAAAAAAACGGAGTAAATTATAGTACTACATTATCAATACTCGATTAATAATAATAATAATAAGGACCGTCAATTGACACTTAACGGAGATTAACACAATAACATTTAAACGACACCCAACGATAAAGGGATCATGGCGACACTGATTAAATCGACATAGAACATAAAAGGTTAACAGCCTGTTAACACCAAACCAACATCCAACGATGAGGATCAATCTCCAACCTACACTAAACATTAAGGATTAATCCCCAACCTACACTTATCATTGAGAATAAACTCCTCAATATACACTCATCATTGAGGATTTAACCCACAACTTACCTAAACCTTAATGGTCAACACTCAATCTACACCTAAATTTAAGAGTTGACACTTAACTTTGATGGCAAACACTAAACTTACGCCCAAATTTGAGTGTCAACTCGCGTAAGTTTAGTGTTAACACGTAACTGTGGGTGTTAACCATCGAAGTTGAGTGTACTTTTTCATAAGGGTTAACATATGAGCAGTAACTTAATCTTAAGTGCGTTAAACGCCTGTCGCAATTATCAAAAAAGTTTGCGAAATCCTTAACATCAAAGTTGATTGCTGTAAGATCTAACTGTTGCAAATATTTACATCTAGGTGTAAATAACAAAATTTATCGTGCATATATTTGTCAGATTCAATACCCAGATAGCAAAATGTTAGCAGAATGCGCGCAGATTGGCAGCAAATTTGATCAAAATCCCACACCAAAACCATAGCCATCTGTGTCCGCATTAAGCTCGTGTTCTGTCGACAGAACCTGCTGACAGGCAATGTAAGCAGATTGCTAACAGAAACCGCGCAGAGCCTGCATATATAACCTGGCAGCAGATTGGCAGCAAAAACCGAGCAGAGCCTGCGCGCTCGACCTGAGAACAGATTGGCAGCAAAAACCGAGCAGACTTTGTCCATACCCATACAGCACAAAATATTTTTTAAATATTTTTTAAATATTTTTTAGAAAGATTAAAATAATTCACAAAAATTTTTAAATGTTTCTATGTCCGCCAGATTATGTCAGAAAAATATTTTCGAAAATATTTTAAAAGATTGCAAATAATATATACAATAATATTTGTAAAATCTCTATCAGAAATATTGCTTCGAAAATAAAATATGTTTAACCCATCAGCAATAATTGTTTCACGTTAGAAAGATTTTTTTAATATTTGAAAAATATACATTATACACACAATATACTTTACATCTTACTTTAGAAAAATATTATTTTGCATATCTATATCATTGCAGCAATTTTGGTGAGCCTTGCGTTGTATTGCTGACAAAAATATGTCTCGCGGATGTTTAATTTTGCTTCGCAGAAAGCCTGCTTATATTAGCCCTCAACAGAAATTTATTTACGAGTTAGTCTTACCATTATGCGCCGCTTAGTGGCGTCGTTGCAAACTATCACGGAAAGGATCTGTTCGGTTTTTGCTCCACTCTGTTTTCAAGTCATGCGCGCAGGCTCTGCTCGATTTTTGTTGTCAATCTGCAGCCAAGTATGTGTGCAGGCTCTGCGCGGTTCTGCTGCCAATCTGCTCACATTGCCTGTCAGCAGGCTTCTGTCGCATTTTCTGGCTACAGTTTGACAACATCGTCTGATAGAGCAGTTTCCGCGTGCAATTTGTTGCCTTTCTGATGCCAAAATTTAATGCAGACTCTGCTTGGAATATGCTGCTATTTGGCAGATTGGGTATTTGTCAGATTCATCGCATGTTCAAACGTGTATAAAGTAGAGGGTCCCGTGTTAAGTTATTGAAGCGCCTATTAGGTATATTTACTTCATTCATGACGTTATCAAATCTAAATATTTAAATATTTTTAGCAGTATTTTATCCTGTAAAGTTAAAATATAATAAATATATAATATAAAATAAATACTTTAATACTCGAAATACGAAATGACATTGCAATAAGTATTATGATGGGAAATAGACTTCTTAGGATACTTTACAGGAAACTCAGACAAACTGCGTGGTAGCTCCTTGGATTCATTCGAAGAAAGTTTTATACTCGAATCTTTACACAATTCGAATGACTTTTTAAGAAAATATGACGCGAGTTTTTCTCTCGAGTTAGATTGCATATAACCAGAGATTACCTCCTGAGATACTTCTTTGTGCTTCAAATTACTCTTATAAGAAGTCTTCCTTCTTATATTGCTGCAAATCACATTGGAACAAATTAATTTTTATTATTAAAAAAATAAAAAAAATTTGTTTTACAGAGAATAATGTATAAAAGGTATCTATTTTTAATAACATTAATTTTTACTAAAATTAATTTCTTAAGTTTTTTATTAACAAATTACTTTTATAATGAAATGTTATGTACATGGGCAATTCCACGTCAAACCGGATGACAAATAATAACCTTGTATTTTAAATTAGTCGAAACTTTTTTACACAAAATATACATAAAATAAGAAGATACATATTTTTTTTGTTCGTTCAAAAAAATTTTTTCCCAGAAATTATAAGCAATACAATTTTCGAGAAATAAAAGAACACGTTTAATTTTAAAATGTAATATCTTTGGTCGTACTTATCGTAGAAAAATCTTCGAAAGACATTTAAAGCTAAGGAGACAATCTTTTATGAAAATATTTTAAATTACAAGAAGTTGCAAAATCCAATTGTTATAATTCAATTAAAACGTTTAATAATTTTTTTCACCAAAAAATACATTTCTTTTAATTTTTAAAATGATGCTATTTTATTCTTTAATTTATTCTAAAAGTACTTATTTTTTATTTATGGAAAAACAATGAATTCTATTCTTTATATATTTTTTGATGACAGGCGTCGGCGCCGCGCCGTGCTCGTGTCTCTGGCTTGACCAAGTAGCACGGCACGTCGAATTCTTCGTAAATCTTTTGTAGGAAGAATGTACAGTATGAATGCATATAATGTTGAATATAATCAATATACAGAGTGTGGCATTTTAAATGCTCGAGACAAATATCTTAAATAATATGGAACACACGGAAAAACATTGTAGACAAAGTTGTAGGATATCAAGGGGGACTAATAATGGTAAAACCAATTTTCGAAAATACAGATGAATTATATAATCGCACTAAATGCTCTGCGATGATCACAAGGTTGAGTATTTAAAAATTAAATGTACAAAATTATAGTGTAATTTTTAGAGGAAATGGCAGACAAATTTTGCCAATATTCATAATAACTTTCATGAGTTTAGTTTCAGAACACTACAAAAATAAATTTTAAAACGAACTTCGCAGAAAGCTGTTTTAGAAACTGTTGCTAGAAAAGTATCACAGGAGATATATTTCTAAACGAATTCTTGAAAGTGACTATACGGTTGCGGAAAAAAATATCAAGATTTTACTGACGATGTTATTATTCTACTGTAAAATGCGGTTTTTTCGGGATTTTTTAACAAGAAACCAATGAAAATTGTTAATATTAGCTTTTTATGTATATATTTATTATCTTTAGAAGAACATAAAAAATATTTTTGAAGCTGAATTAATGAATATAAATATTAATTAAACCCTATCGAATACATGGCAAAAAAACGGTGCCCATGATTGTGCTCATTCTGGTGTCTCAAACAAAAAATTCAAAAAGATTCTTAATTAGTATGAGTTTGGCTATAGCCGGAACTAGAATTAAGTCAAAAATTTTTTTTTACGATTTTGGCAACCTTCGAAAGATTAAGAAAATTTATACTAAATTTCAGTGCCGCCATTTTTCAAATTTTCAATTTTTCTATTCCATTCTAGTTCCTGCTATAGCCAAACTCATACTAATTAAGAATCTTTTGAATTTTTTGTTTCAGACACCAGAATGGGCGCAATCATGGGCACGGTTTTTTTTTGCCATGTATTCGATAGGGTTTAATTAATATTTATATTCATTAATTCAGCTTCAAAAAATATTTTTTATGTTCTCTAAAGAATATAAAATATATACATAAAAAGCTGATATTAACAATTTTCACTGGTTTCTTGGTAAAAAATCCCGAAAAAAGCGCATTTACAGTAGAGTACCCCCTAATGTAGTTTTTGTTGTATTTCGCTGAACAATTATTTCAACAAAGGAATGACACTATCGCCCGAAGAAAGTCAAATATAAAAAGAAAAGAAAAATAAAATAAAATTGTTTAAAAATAACAATATTATAATAAATATAAATATTAAAAATAAATATAAATGTTTTTATTAGACATTAACTTTTTTACAACCTAATTTACCAGATAATTTTTACAAAGTAAGTTTGTAAGTACAAAAATTTAAAAAGTAAACGTAACTAAAAACTAAATTGATATGTCCTAAACTAGTAAACAAAAACTATTCAAATTATCAGTATCTGTCGTATGTATATACGGACACATGCGGATATCTCTCTTTCCATTGATTAACCAATTGATCGCTTATAACACAGTGTATGAAATAAAATTCTTGTAGGTTAGGGACATTGTTCAAAATAACGGAATATTTATCAGGTGTATGAAATTTCACAAGATCAAAAAATAACTTTTTCAAGTTTTTGCACTGTGCTAGTAATTCCAACTGGAGATCAGTCAGTACAGCATAGAACAAATAAACTTCTTGCAAGTTTGATAAGAAGGAAGTAATTTAAATAAGCTATCATAAGTAACTGAATCGAATCTGTAACAAAAATCATATAATATTATTACACAGTAATTAATTTGCAACGAGAAAATTAATGTAACTTTTTCAAGATGCACGCAAGCTCAGCAAACAAATTTTAATAAAGAATACAATAATATATTTTAAAAGAAAATGTAGCACATATACTTACTGATAACCATCAAAGCGCATTTTTCGTAAATTCTTACAGTTAGCGAAAGCACTAACAGTCTGAGGTGTAAGATGACGTGCAGAAAAATGTATTACTTCCAAGTCACGACACGAATTTCCCAACTCTATTGCAACTGCTTCTAATATAATATGCTCTAAGGCCCAATCTAACTCACGCATCCGTTGATTTTTTTGCAGTATTTTGCAAAGACGTTCAGTTCTGACACGTGTTTGAACAAGGTTTAAACATTCCAAACCTTCCAGATTCTCGAGGTACGAAATCCTTCGTCGTCTATGAGTCGACAATAACTTAGATCCAAATCTAAGAAAATTTGTATTAGTTATATGCAATTTACCCATAATCTTGATAATTATATATCTACTATATGCATATATACATACCTTTCAATTTTTTGCATATCTCTGAAGTTTTAAGTAGGGCAGGATTTAAATTGATATCGCAATCACTTAATCTTAAGTGCGTTAAATTTCTGCCACAATTATCAAGAAGGTTTACGAAATCATTAACATCAAAGTTGCTTTTTGTAAGATCTAATTGTTGCAAATATTCACATCTAGCTGTAAAGCAACGAAATCCACTGCGCGTAATAAATTTGTCAGTCACACGTCGCATATTCAAACGTGTATAGAGTTTCGGGTTCCGTGTTAAATAATTGAAGCGCCTATTTACTTGATTCATGCGGCATAACGTTATCAAATCCAAGTATTTTAATATTATTAGTAGTATTTCATCCTGCAAAGATAAAATATAAAACTTTAATACTCGAAGTGACATTGCAATAAATATTATTATAAAAATAGACTTCTTAGGATACTTTACAGGAAGCGCAGATAAACTGCAACGTGATAGGTCCTGCTTGGATTCATCCGAAGAGAGTTTCATAAGCTTTGCATAATTTGAATGACTTTTTAATAAAATACGACGCGAATATCTCCGTCCAAGAGGTTGCTCATAACAAGGGATTACCTCCTGAGATACCTTTCGCTTCAAATTACTCTTATAAGAAACCCTTCTTATATCGCTGCAAATATTATCGGAACAAACTTATTTTTATTATTAACAGAAAAAAATTAAATATTATCTAACGCCGACGATAATAATACCTTTTACGAATAATACAATATTTGGGAAAATTCTGTTGCAGATGAACTATATCCAAGTGTGTACTTTTTAAATCTGCTGTTAAATTATGAACATTGTCATGGCATGAAGAGTACATGCAATTAATTCTTTTTAACAAATTAGGTAAGTTCTCGTTAGAATTTCTAGAAAAGATCAATTCTGATGTTCCAATGAGCATCACAGCATCTAGCTTTGTGTAAGAAAACTTTGAGCTGTTTTTAAATGTTAGTCTGAGCATTTTGGTTTTAAAGTTACACGGATGCGATAACGGTGGAGAAAATAATCTTGATGTCGGCGGTACAAAATGAGACGATTTTTCCACAACTTAAACCACTTATTATTAGAATCTTGAGCCGAAATTTGAATTACGCTTCCAGGATGATGCATTTCGTAAATACAGACTCTGATTGGATATACAGCTTCATGAAACTCGACACCTTCAAAATAGAAAATATATAATTATACTCTCTTCTCAACAAAAGCATATCTTTTCAGCAACAATATCTTCTTAGCAATATCTCATAAATCAAATATTACATACAAATATAATTATTTTCTTCGTCTTATACCATTGCCAAATAGAATTAGTCCCATCTTTAGGTTCGTTTTGCCATGGGGATATTGAAATATCGACAATTCCATAGTATCTCTGTATTAAAAAGTCAAAAGTGTCAAATACTACAAACTCTTGTAAGTTTGAATTGCGATTACTTTTTACGAGACAATAATGTATAATACCAGGAAATATACATACCAACTTTTTTTCAAAAAGAAATGGTAAATGAAATAGTTGTCCATAGTTTTGAAATTTGGGTGGTCCAATTATGTCAGGAGCAGTGTGATATATGCTAATATTCTGATGGTCCTTGGGAACAATCTCTTCTTTGCAAATTGATAGATGAAGTCAACACTACCCTCCTCTCCTACGGATACTCTGCCGACATAGGGATATCGACTGCAACTCTCGCAATATAAAGGTTGATAATGGGATGTCATATTTCCTCTCTGAAAAAAGACGAAAAATATGGAGAATAATAATCCTTGCTTTTGTAGTATATCCTAAATATCATGTATTTATAATTATAGCGATAAAATTATATAATTAGATTAGATTATATAATCTAAATTTATCCTGCTTCTATTCACATGGCTAGTACTGACATTATTATTACAATATCTGTATATTATTAAATATTAAATAATTAATTATTCTAAAAAAAATTACATTTTTTTAATATAGAAAAATGTTTTTTTATAAATCTGAGATATCGCGAGCTCTGTGTTCTTCTACCACCACGCACGAGCACAATGGAAAAAACAAAGAATTGCAAAATTTAAGTTGCTCAAATTCGACACAATCAGGTACGCTTAATTTCTAAGTAAGGTCCATTCCACAATACATAAAGTAGATGTAAAACGTAAGCACTGTAAGCAGTAAGCTATTGACTAATAAAATTTTTACAATTCAAGAATAATCGACTGTATAGTTGGTCAATTTTTACTGCTTACGTCCCTGGTAGAAATGTCATGCATTTTTTTAGCAATTACTGGACAGTTATATTAACTTTGTCTAATAACTGAGAAGTAAAACTACTTAGGATTCCAATCAAGATGTAACGCTTTTCCTTCAGTTACTGCGCACAAAGATGCGCAAGATCTGAACTCATTTACTGAACAATAACAGGACAATAAATGAACAATTCAATTGATTAATAAGCAAACCTACTGATCAAGAAATGGACAGTTTTGCCCTAGTAATATTTTATTGATAAATGTAAAATTTTGAGGTTAATGAGAGTCATAATGCAGGAACTCTATCAAGTTCTTGTCCATTTCCTACGCAGTATTGTTACACTAATGAGAATGTAGTAATACTAGACAGTAACTGGAAGGGTGTCTAGGAAAACTGCATACATTTCTACCAGGGGTCTTACCGCATACTCTTACAGCTATTGTAGAATGCGAAATGTAATTTTTATCTTATTTTTATTTTATTTTCGATACACTTGTAGTGTGTTCCATCACGTGGTAGAGTGTTTCATCACGTGGGAGAAGAACATACGGCATACACGCATGCATGAGCACAAAAAAATTTTTTTTTTAAATATTAAATTGCTTACGTTTGTTACACTTACGCTTACGCTTCTTAAGTGACTAAAATTTCTTAAAATGTATATTTTTTAACTTATTTAATATATCTTTTATCTCATCCCTTATGAAAAAAAACTATTGAGATCCAATAGTAACTGTTCAGGAAAACTATTGGCAAATTTCCAGTAGTTTTTTGGCGGACTACTGAGAAACTATTTGGGATTAAGTATTTTCCAATAGTAACTATTCTCATGAAAACTATTGACGAATAGTTTCTTATGGAAATAGACAGCCACTAAATAAAAAAGTAAAATTTTTATTTATTACCTTTTTTATTGTTTTTAAGAAGTGAATGCCAATACTTTTTCTATTACTGAAAATCTTAGAATCACAATACAATTTAAATTATACCTGAGAAATTTGTTTATACTTTAGTGCCCCTGGTGGGATTTGAACCTGAGACCCCTGGCTTATGAGACGCTCATCTTACGTACTGCACCACTGCTACGATTGATAAATAAATATTTTTTGTCTATATATGTTATGACCAATTACATATGAATTATTAGCTAGCAACTACTCAGTGACGAGTTAGAAAACTTAATTTAATCAATAATATCTAGCTACTATAGGTCTTGGATCAGATCGACTAGGTAATTTTCTACTCGGGTTATCGCAAAACTATTGACTGCAGTTACTATTCAGATGTAAATAGTTACTATTGAACAATTATGGGCTTGAAGTATAGCCCCAATAATAACTATTTGCCAGACTGTCACGAACGGTTGCCATTGAGTTCAGAATTATTCAGCAATGATACATTTTTACAACAATGTTTTTTACAAATAAATAATTGTGAATAGGTACCATTTATAAGTAGTGGCGACCCCATCAGTAGTCAGAGTTTATGAAACTATTGGGCCAATAGTATATTATTCGTCAATAGTAACATCACCAGTAGCCACATTTTATGAAACTATTGGATCAATAGTATATTATTTGTCAGTAGCAAGTCATCAATAGTTACAGTTTATGAAACTATTGGATCGGTAGTATACTATTCGTCGTATAGCAACGCCACTAAAAGTGTACTCTTCGTCAGTAGTAAACTGTTAAAAGTTACTATTAACGTACTATTTAAATCTAATAGTTACTATTGCAAGTCCAGTAGTTACTATTGGCTCTCAATAATTTTTTTTCATAAGGGATTGTTTGATACAGCGATCTAACAATAAGTCGAACATAGGATTTCACAGTAAATAAAGAAAATTACCGAAAATTGAACTTGGAACTAAATAAAAAAATTGATCAGAATAACTAATTTCTATCAATTTTCATACTTACTGTTTATCAGCAAGGCAGATTCAATTTTTTTCGTATAAAATGTAAAAAATTATGAGAGAGATGAAATGTTGGAACACGTGGTTAGTGAGCGCACGCTACTTCTGTGCAAGTCCAGATCTATATGGCCCGGTTTCACCAACGTGATTTAATCTAATCGGTCGATTAAATTCACTCTTCATCTCTTTCTAACTGTCCCTTTAAAAAGAGACAAAGAGTGAATTTAATCGACCGATTAGATTAAATCACGTTGGTGAAACGGGCCTATTATATCCTAGACTGCTAACTTTCACAAAATACGTACATAGACTTGAAAAGTGTTACGTCCGAACCCTAGGATTCAGGTAAATTACTAGAAACCAAAGGAAAGACTAGCTAGAGAGTGGGGGTATGGAAGAACGCAAACAGATAGGTACTTATAGCATTTTCTACCGGGAGAACTATCCAGACAACACATAACACTAAAAGATAACGAAAACGATGTCTTTCTTAAGTTATCTTTTTATAAATCTGAGATATCGCGAGCTCGCTGATGTGTTCTTCTACTACCACGCGTGGTACACGTGTACGAGCACAAAGGAAAAAACAAAAGAATTGCAAAATTTATATTGCTCAATTTCGCTACAATTTAGGTACGCTTAATTTCTAAATATAATTAAGGTCCATTCCACAATAGCCGTATATAAGAGTAGATGTAAAACGTAAGTCCTGTAAGCAGTAAGCTATTGACTAATAAAATTTTTACAATTCAAGAATAATCGACTGTAGTTGTTCAATTTTTACTGCTTACGTCTTACCGCATTACTCTTACAGCTATTGTAGAACGGGCTTAAGATTTTCCGAAATGTATTATTTATTTTACTTTAAAAAAATGTATCTTCTATTTCATTTTCCGATACACGTTGTAGTGTGTTCCACCACGTGGGAGAAGAACATACGGCATACACGCAATGCACGAGCACCAAAGAAAAAGATTTCAAAGTTTAAATTGCTTATATTCGGTATACTTACGCTTCTAAGTGACTAACATTTTCAAAATGTAATTTTTATCTTATTTAATATATTTTTTATCTCATTGTTTGATATAGGTTATAGTGATCTGACAATAAGTTGCACAAAAGATTACACAGAGAATAAAGAGAATTACCGAAAATTTAACTTAGAACTAAATCAAAAAATTAATAGAATAACTAATTTCTATCGATTTTCATACTTACTGTTTATCAGCAAGGCAGATTTAATTTTTTTCGTATCATATGAAAAAAATTATGAGAGAGATAAATGTTGGAACACGTGGTTAGTGAACGCACACCACTTCTGTGTAGGTCCACATCTATCCTATACTACCAACTCTCACATATACATAGTCCTGAAAAGTGTTACATCCAAACCCTAATAGGATTTGGGTAAATTACTGGAAAGCAAAAAAAAAAAGACTAGATAGAGGTTGGGGGTGTGGAAGGGCAAGCAGATAGGTACATATAGAGTTTTCTACCGGGAGAACTACCCACCCTTACAGAAAAAAAGTACTAAAAGTACACAGTAATAAATTACTGTAAATACTGGCAGTAATATTTTGGCGAGTACTTTAGAAGTACTGGGCAGTACTGGATTACTGGTAGTAATTTATTACACAGAACTACTGGTGCTTAGTATTGAATTACTGGGTATTGAATAGTGGTGAAAAATTACTGAAACTACTTGCTGTGAAAAATACTGAATTACAGGGTACATATTAAATAGTCATGAAACTTTACAGAACATGATACTATTTATAATAAATAATATTATGTTTTAAGAAAGTTTCACGAATGTTTAATATGTACCCTGTAATTCAGTACTTTTCATAGCAAATAATTTCAGTAATTTTTTACACCAGTATAGTTAACATTCTAATAAAATATATTGAAATGTAATGTTTTGTTTTCAATTTTCCAATTTGTATGTCACATTGTACTAAAAATATTTTTAATTAAATTTGTAATTTAAAGCATTACATGTAATATATACAAATTGGAAAGTTGAAAACAAAACATTACATTAATTTCATTATAATTTGATTAGAAAATTAATAAAAGTATATTTTATTTATATTAAGTGCTTTCACACATTAAAGGAAATATATACTGATTTATAAGTATATAGTATGCGTACACTTTTACAGCAGACAACTTTTTCAAACATGTTTACGTGTTACGAAGTGATATTTTGATATTCAAAATGAAAAAGATAGATTATAAATTTTATTGCTTTTCTGTTAATGGCTCTTCCACTGCTTTTTCATTTGCTTGCTCTTGATTTCTTTTATTACGCCATGTATTGGATTTGTTGTTTAGTTTACTCTTCATTGCCTTGAAATTTCTCCCATAACAGCCGTGTGTAATGCCCCATCTGCAGGACAATTAAATTCTTTTGCAATATATCTGTGGAACATAAATAATTATTTTATTAAAACAAGAAATGGCAGATTAAAGGAAAATTTTAACTTGTATAAAGCAATGTACAGCAATATATATATCTTACCCATTACAGCCTTCTTCACTGGAGGATTCAACTCTGGCTTGGCCTTCACATCATTCATATAGAGTTTATTTTTCCCTCGAGAGAAATTGCTCATTATTCCAGTCATACTGGAAGTGGCCATTTCTTCATCAGTAAAGATAAGGTCCATGATGGAAGTTGTGAATATAGACAGCTTGCTGCGGCTGAGTCTTTTTAACTTCTCAGTCTCTACTTTCCTTCCCGCAAAATCTGTGACATTTTCCTGTAAAGTGAGAATAAAGAGAAAATGTATACATTTAAAAAATATGCTACTATGATATTTTAAAAAATCTACATATATATTCAAAACAATATTCAAAACATTTTCTCCAATTACAGTCTAACATGAGATTTAAAATGTTCATTACAGTGGTTTTAAAAACCTTATGTTAACAATACTTGGTATGTCTCTGAATCAAACAGCAATAAAGATATAAATTTTTAGAAATGTAAGTCAATAACACTATCCAGCAAACACAGTAATCACCGAGTGCGTAATTTGATAGCAATTGTCGCCAAGATGGCAACAAATTCCGAATTTGTTGCCATCTTGGCGACAATTTGCTATCAAATTACGCACTCGGTGATTACTGTGTTTGCTGGGTAGTATAAGCGGTATAACGGACTAATGTGAACAATAATTGTACTGTACTGAGACTTTATCCAAGCATAATATTTTATATTCCTCAAAAGACAGATAAAATATTTCATAAATGCTTCAGAAGAGTGACAAACCAATACAATTTTGTTTCATTCATTTATTTCCTTCAAATAATTTGTCATAGTTTTCATATGACATTTATATTTATTTTACTTAATAAATCAAGTTCAAGAAAAGCTATTATATAAAATGAGCATTATACTACTTGCCTTAGCAGGGTGATCGGCGGCGAAGGACGCGACGGTAAGGGAGGAAGGTAGAAGCGGCGTTTCACGGCCAGATACGGCCTCCGCGCGGGTCTGTCGTGGAAGGTGGGTAGGTGGGTACACACGTTCGTTCTGAAGTTGCACTGGCTGCTCTGTGTGAGCAATGGTTGCCAGTAGCTGCTCTTCTGTGTGAGCAATCGTTGGCAGTAGCTGTGTTCTAGGCTCTAAAAATAAAATGCAATAACTGTACTTTAGTTTCTTTTCAGGCATAGTTTTAGACAAACGTTTTTCTGAACTTAAAATTTTATCATGTATGGGTTCCAAATTCCAGAGATCAAGATAGCCTAATATCTATGTATAAAGTAGCTAGATCGATTGGTTGTTCCTTATAGTTTCACACCTCTGAAGGAGTTGTTATCATTTCACAAAGACTTCGTTATTACTAACCTGATTATGATGTAGCTGAGGTTCGTAAGCATCTGCTTCTGTAATAGTGCTCCAGTCTGCATGGACCTGAGAGTAATTGTTTAAATTATAAAGTAATTTTATATATATTTAAGGATGTATTAAACATATTTTTACAAACATATTGTTGCGCCCTTGCCGAGACACCGCGTTGCCCGTGGCTGAACGTGGCCCCGTTCGCGGAAGCTTCAAGCCGAAGCGCGTATTTGACGACCAGCTGTTTGGTAATATTGATTTTCCCGAGTTCAACTAATTATTGATTTCTTCTATTGTGTTATACAGATGTTTGCATACTCCGAGCTCGTTTCGATGGACGCTTGCGAGCCATATTGTATACGCATTCGCATATTAAACCAGTTCTCTAATTTCACCAGAGAGTTCTTATTCCCGGCAACGGATTGCGCGGCGCGTTCGCGAGTGTGTGGCGCGAGTGATTGTGAGAGAAGCGAACGCGCGGACCGCGCAAACATTTTGGGGGCTCGTCCGGGATAGGGCGAGCGGCTGCCAGACATTATGTCTTCGACGGGACCTTCTACGCGAAAGAGGCTTTCGGGTGGAAACCCCCAGTTCAACTAGATTACGATGACGACGATTTCGGCGACTCTCCAGACCGTATGCAGAGGTCCGACTCCTGCGAGAGGACAATCACGGAGAGAGCGAGAGTTCGCAGCGACGTTTCGTCAGCAGGAGGAGGAGCTCGCCGTCTCCGAGGGACGATCTCCAACTCACAAACCGAGCTAAGTCTTTCCTATAATAGAGCGTCCGGAGATTCGGGGACGCGAGTCGCGAGCGGCGCGGGGGCACGAGTCGCGCACGCTAGCGGGGAAACAACGATCCCGAGCGGCACGGAAATGCGAGCCGCGCACGCGAGCGGGGAAACAACGATCCGAGCGGCGCGGAAATACAAATCGCGCACGCGGGTGAAAGAGTCGCTAACTCGAGCCGGCGCGAGAACGCAGACGAACACGCGAGTTTAGTGTCGCGAGTGCAAGTGCGAGTTAGGGTTAAACTAAAACCTGACACGTACGACGGACGGTCTCGTTGCAGGCATATTCCTCCCAGTTAAATTTACTCGCCGAGCGAATAATTGGGATGACGCTACGAAAAACGATCGCGTTGGCGTCGAGTCTCCGAGGAAAGCTCGCTCGGTTTTGGAGACAATACAGGATGTGGAGCACGTAAATTTCGCGGAATAAAAGCGAACTCGAACTGCGTTTTGGGGAGGGACGACAATCCAAAAAGTT